>JANFOE010002247.1:0-40000 GCA_025667525.1 Glebionis coronaria
TTCAATGATACGAGATACAAGTGGATGAAAGCAAGAATCAGGTATGACCAAATAGGTTTTTGATATTCTTAAGTAGGCTTTTTAAATTTCTTCTACCATTTTGATTTTAAAATCTCGACAACGAGCAAGGTGAGCGATTAAAATCATAGACTTATTTCTCAGAATCATGGGACAATAGTCTGTTTGTTGGTTTTCCATGGTCGTTCTGCGTTGTACAGAGATATTATAGGCTGTTGTCTCAAGCTGGTGGGTGGATAAAGTGTTTTATTTTATAGAACCAAACCTATAAAATGGTGCAGGCTTAGAAGGGTGATGTTGCTCATTTGCATCAGGATCTGTTGGAGAATCAGATAAATGAACCTCGGCAAAACCATGAACCATCTTCCTTCTCTTTTCATCTTCTGTCTTTTCTACTTTCTCTTTAGTTTTCTGCGTGACTTCTGTTGCTTCTTTTGCAACCTTTTTCACACAAATCATAATATTAAAGCTCAGGATCAAATACTTGCAGGAACCTCTTACATCAGTATTTGTTGAGATAAAAGAGGGAGCTGATTCATTTGTACATTGGATTTACAGTAACGGATTTTCCTGCAACAAGAATTCTTAATGATAAACCACAACCTGTAAGACACGTAGGATTTTGCCAGCAATTGCGAAGCACGACTACATGGTAAACGTTCGGACTGGAATGATAAGAAATGCTTTTTTACCTTTCTTGAAAATGAATTACTTAAACAATTGCAGGTTCTGTATTGCATATTTTGAGTCTATTCATGTCTGATTACTTACTAACCATCATCAAATGTGAAATAACATATAGCAACAGCTCACGATGCACAACTAAATGTATTGATTATTTTAATTATATCACACAGTGTGGTTTAAAATCAGAAGTAGACGAGTAATAAAGAGGAAGTGTAACGAGTGTTATACAGACTACAAACAACTGATTATTAATTAATCATGGTGAACTGTCTGACACATCGACTAAATAAGTCTGTTCCAGATCATAGGTGAACATAAATTAGTTATATGGTCATTGGCGCATATTATGGTGTGTACATATACAAGTCAGAAGCTAATGCAATAGCTGATTGGGATAGGAGGAATTTTTGTAGAACCAGGACGTTCTAAAGACCCGAGACGAAAGTTAGTGACATATGTTACCAATAATTTTAATTATAGTTCTTCTCATGGGTTATTTAATTCAATAATTTTTGTTATAGGTCTTTATGAGTCATATATAAATTGTACAAATTGGCTCTTGTTTCATGACTCGAGCAATGCAGAAGCTGATTGAACTCCTGACAATTGAAGATCAGCGGTCTTTTGATAGTCTCAGCACTCAAGAGGATCACTTCTCCATTGACCAAAAACACCAATGGTCATCATGTCATTCAACATTGCTTAAAATCATTCCAGGTGGCTGAAGATCAGGGTATATTATATATATCAAGGCGTTTCATTAATTCAATTTATTGCGGTAAATATTTGGATGTATGAGGGCTTTTTGAATGATCTGCTGGATTAGCTAGCCCGTCTGCTAAAGTTGCAGTGTTTTTTTAGAATAATTCGACATAGAGATGGCAAAGTCGACGTTTGAGGGCGGTTGCGTAACAGCTCAATACAGGTTTTTAATCTGACGGGTCAGAGTTTGACATACAAATAAAGTCTAATTTGTTTACTGCTGCTCTTTTTGGCTACTTTTTTTTCTGTTCTTTTTTGCTTGATCCCTGTATTTGTTTTCATAGTGATTTATATTTGAAATGCAACTGAAAATGACAAAACCCTATCCTTTTTATTATAAGATTTTTTGTAGAATAACTCCACCCTATCCTTTTCATCACGGTGTTTTAATGAAAAACAAAGAGTAAGTTATGCTAGATTACTCTAAAGACCTAATTGTAATTGATCTGTGTTTTAAGGCCTTGATTCACTCCAAAATCGCAGAAATGGCGAAGATGATTGTAGAATTATAAGTATGCGAATATGACATTGAAGGGATCATGAGAAGTATATCTGTTCTAATGTAAGCCTTACCAAAAGAAAATGACACAAGCTAAAAGTTAGAGTTTTATAAAGAACCAGGAATTTTTAATAGTTTAAGGGTAAAACATAAGTAATTTTTATGTTTCTGATTTGTATTGATTACGGTATATAGAGTCTCAACCTAAACTGAGTTTCTAGCTTTGCAATATTGGTGAAGATTCCTCACAACTTATGTCTTACTGAGTACCATGTATTTTTTCCTCTAACGTCGAAGTAGTGACAATGGTAAAATTGCTTACATATTGTAATGAAGGAAAATGAATGCATTGACAAGTTTTCGTCTCTTAGGATTTGCTTGGATTACTCATTCCTTGAAACAAATGCTCGGGAAACGTATACTTCAGAAGCTTGATATCTACCTGAGATAAACAGATGGGTCTGCATCAGGTCTACATCAGGTAATGTTGTGACTATATGTGTGGTATATACACTCAGTACGAAGTTTAGTAGCCAAACAAGTTGTATGTCACCTAAAATATATTACTAACGAATCAAACCTCAAATATTTTTTATTGCAAAAACTCAGATTTTTATTGAAATATATGGATTTTATGTAATTATATTTGACATATAAATTTCTCAAAACTTATCCAGACCAATTTACCACCTAAATATTAAGAGGTTGTCCCTTGATTATACTTTTAATATACGGATATGGTGGACAGCTAAGCCAAAGCCGCTTTGCAAAGCGACATTAAAGTCGGTTACTTTCTTTACTTTTTTGAATGTGGTGTTATGTCAGTTTCCTTTAACCTTCATTGGTTGATACTTGCAGGTTCTAGCTTTTGAAGCTGGTAGAAAACATAGATACAAGGTGAACACGATATCTACAAGTAATGTAGGTAAAACACTTTGTTGCAGTTTTTCTCTTTTCATACCTGCCTTGGATCTTCCTATTTTTCCATACTTGAAATTCCATAAAATCTATAAACAAAGACACAACACCAGAGAGACTTAAAGCCAAACGGGTGTAGATAATAATTAGGCACAACTACGCCAACAGATACTGTTATTATTGACTGATGGAAATTATAGAATAAATAGTTTAGCTTTAGATCTGCTTCGGTTAAACCTGAAGTGGAGGCAGTAAGATGGTCAAACGACTAATTTTAGATGTGGGTCAAAACGGAATATATTACATAAATCAGTTATTGTTAAACAAATAAAATAATATGATATATTTTTTAAAGTGGTCATCAACCTTTCTGCGCCTGCTGTCGTTTCCTAACAAGCCTCTTTCTTCTATGTCTAAGCTTCTTAGCCAAATTCATTGTAATTTTCTGGTCTGTTCAGCTGAATTTGTGACCCCGATGGAAGCTCTTCAACAGATAAGTTTTGACTCCTGTGAAGAATGCATCTATCAAGTGTTTTGTCAAGAAACGTACTCTAAAGACAATTTAATCCAACAAATGGATATCCGCTTACAAGTAGTGTATGCTGGGTATGTTATCGAAGATGTAGAGAAAGTAAACAATGAACTAATGTTGGAAATAGCAGAACTTAAATGGAATGTGGTACAGATCTCTATAACCAGCTTAAAACAATCCAAAGGCTTGTCACAAGTTTTTATTCATTCTTTAACATGTTAATAATAATAGTTCTTCGAAATTGATTACATCACGACTATTGCAAATTTAAGATGCTCTAATACTCGAGGCTTTCACCAAGTCTGGACCATTTTCTACAATGAGGTGTACAACATAAATCACATTATAAGATACTCCAAGGTACACATATGTAAAATCATTGACTTATAAACTTAATATGAATGCTTAAGAAGATATGCTAATATACATATCTGTGTGTGCAATAATTTGTGACACTGCAGGTCCCATTTTTTACCCATTCACTGATCAATTGGTCAATTTGGTTATCTATTCTTGCTTGGTTCTTCCTGTGTGTGCAATAATATGTGACACTGCAGGTCCTATTTCAATATCACTGATTTAAACTGACTAATTTTTTATTTACGTAGAGGGATACAACCAACCTATATTAGACAAAACATGGAGCTTAAGCTCCGGTTAGAAGCTATTGAACTACTGGCTCAATTACGTGATTGTAAGTTTCCTAGAAACATAATACTTGCATCCATACTATGAAAGTTATTAATCATATGGATAATTGCATCACAGAAACGTCATCTTCTTCTAAATCTAACAGACGAGCAAGAATATTCGATAAAACTCCAGTTCCAACATTAACCTTAGCATTAGTAGAATGAACTTCAATAGTTTTTATATTTACCTAAAACCACTAGGATCATGGAAAACAAACTAAACATGGAGTAGGAAATCAAGAAGGTAACACCATGCCTAAGTTAAGGATTCATACTAATATTACAAGAGGCAAAAATGGAGATCGATCCTTCAAAAATCGTGATCAAATCTGTTATAGCACGTGGTTCATTTGGCACCGTTCATGGGTGTTTTTACGATAGTCTCGACGTCGTATGTATGTATGTATCATCAAGTCTCACAACATCATGTTTTGTGTTCAGTTTTTGTGACATTTTATCAGATGTTAATCATATTTTGATGATTCTCTACTAACTAGACTAATGTAATTAATAACCATCGTTGAATTTTATCGAGTCCACATGCTTTTTTTCCTCTCTGTTTGACTATGATACTCCATCATAATTGGTTTTGAATCGCTACGTAATTCATCCTAATCCTTTAATTTTGCATGATTTGCATCATCACAAGAAAATAATTAAATCATAAAAAATTATGTTTGTTTGAAGTTGGCGCTTTAACCAAAACTTTTAGAACTTGGCGCTTTAACCAAAACTTTTAGAACGGCATTTTGTTCCTCGCATGAATGTACATAACTGACTTTTTTCTAAAGTTAACACAATGATTACTTTTTAAGTACTAAAATTAGTGATTAAAGATTCTACAACTAACTGATTACCTATCTACTTTAGTTTACCATAATATATGTAAGTGAATATAATCAGTATTACATGCTATTTTCAAGAAAAGAATGTCAATATATGATGAAAACGAAAGTTGATAGTAATCAAACACCCATAACAAAAGAACAATTGAATTAAAGCAATAAGTTAGTGACTTTAGTAGCGAAAGTCCGACTCACGAGACTATACTAATCAATTGTGTTGTTTCTTATATTTAATAAAGCTAATCGTTAGTTGTTTTGTTGCTTTTAGTTATTTACAAAATTAATATTCTGTTGTTCAAATGTTATTTCACGACTCGATCTATTAATCATTAACATTGATCGTTCTAAAAAAGTTAGAATTAAGACTAATGTTTTAAAACCAATCCGGTCGAGTCAGTAGATCCGAATCAACCTGGGTTGATCCGAGTCAACCCGATTTTTTTAAATAGTTTATTTTTATATTTTTAACAATTAACAAACGTTATATATAAAAAATAAAAACTTTCGTATATTTAACATATAAATTACAAATCAACCGATATAATATGTAAAAATAAAAGTTCATCATAAATACGTAAAATTTATATATTTTATTTTAAAAAGAACCTAAAAATATAGAAACTCGGTCGGGTCTCGAGAACCGAATTAAACCGGGTCACTTCAAACCCGACGGGTATAACCAGATTTCAAAAATAAAAACACCGATGATTTTCTTAAGACATTTTTATTAGAGTATATAACACAAGAGATCAAAATGCTTTGCAATTTTGGATTCTTTATACCAATACATTTTTTTTATTTTTTCAGAAAAAAGAAAACTATTTTTAAACTCACATGGAACTACGGGTGGCAAATTATGCCCAATTGACAATGTTTAGGCGGGTTTTGACAAGATTTTATAAGTGATGGGCGTTTCCCGCCCCAACCTTATTTCTAAATAAGCGGATATGGGCGGAGTAGAGGTGCGAATAAATCGGATTAAACTGGATTCGGGTGTTCAAAATCTAGATTCGGATTTTCAAAATCCGGATTTGATAAATCCGGATTTTTGAAAATCCGGATTCGGATCGGATCGGATTTTTTGAATCGGATTTTTTCGGATAAAAAAGTTCGTATTGGTTTTTCTTCGGATTAAAATTTTCGTTATCGGATTTTATCGGATTTTTTCGGATCGGTTTTTCGGTTAAAAAATGTTCGAATCGGGTTTTTTCGGTTAAAAATGTTCGGATCGGATTTTTCGGTTTCTTTTGCTCACCCCTACAAATAATGGTAAGTTATGGTAAAAAGAAAAGTAAACCACAATAACATGAAGTTTTTTGTGTGTATAATTTTGGCATAGTAGTTTATGTATATTTTTGGTATAACGTGTATCTGTAAATTATGTTCATAGCAAATTCCACAAACAAATGTGAAAATAGAAATATTGCATACACATGGAAAAGTGATGTTTGTGCCAAATAATTGGATTTAATCAAGAAAATGAGAACCCAAATGGTCCACAATTTGACAGTTTGACAATTTTAAAAAATCCAGATTAAAGCGGATTTAACCGGATTTTTTAAAAAGTAAAATATCCGAATATATTTAAAAAAATTAAATTATTAAAAACCGGATTTATCCGGATTTTTTAAAAATCGGATAAATCCGGTAAATGATCCGGTTTTTATCCGATTTTCGGAAAATATGGAAATCCGGTCTAATCGGATCGGACTAAAAAATCCGGACCGGATTTTTAAATCCGGTTTTTGAAAAATCCGGATCGGATTTTTTGACCGAGTTTTTAAAATCCGGATTTAATTTGCATCTCTAGGGCGGAGTAAATCTGTAAGGGGTCAAATGTGCAAAATAGTAAACGAGGTGGGGAATTTTAGCCCAAATCCGTTTTCCCCGCTTTTTTTCTTTCTTTTGTATGGGGTTTCCCAACTTCTTTGTCGTATTCACTTTAATAATAATTGGTTTCTTTCGAGTTTTGCATCAAACGTAAGGCTGGTGGAAGTGGCAACAAATCCACCCGCGACTTGACCAAACTCACGCGCAGCCCTCACCCCCACACTTTAACTCACACGCGAGTTTCTCCCAAAAAAAAGGGACAGACTCACCTGGGTGAGTTCTGGTTATTGTTAGACCTTCTTTTATATATATTTTTTTAATCCCTCTTTTCTTTTTTAAATACTAAATTTTACCATACAAAAAATTTGCACACACAGTTTTATTATTTTCACACACAACTTTTTATATAATTTCGAAATAAAAAATGGCATGCTCATTCCCACATACCGAAGCCGAGATTAAGGCTATGATTCAGAAATAAATAATTCAACAACAACGTCGTTACGATGAGCTTACGAGGTTAGGTGATGATTTCGATGCTGCGTCCGAAGAAAATACGAAATTGCGCACGAAATGTGAGAAATGTCGTGATCTCTCACTACAGAAGCGTCATTTAATCGACACGTATTTTAGAAATCAATCTAATATCAATTTCACCTTCCGGAGATCTTTGTTTAGAAAGTCGATAAAATTGGAGGCTAGAATTGAAGAAAATACTAAATGGTTGAATAACTTGGGTTCTTCGTCCCAATCTCAAACAACTCATATCGTTATTCGTCGCAACAATAGCAAATCAGAAATGAGTCGCCCGATCTACCCTTTCCAATTCCAAACGACTCAGGTGGCAGAATGACTGACAATGAGGTGTATCAACTATACCTAGATAAAAAAGTGTTGAGACAAACTCTGGAAGAAGAAGAAAAGGAAAGAAGGGAGATGGAGGCACAAATTATGGCGGAAGAAGATGAAGAAGAAACAATGCGTTGGGAGTTACCTGGTCAGTTTTTGGATTCGGATCCGGGAACTGATTAATCGTATTATGTATTTTTATTTTATCTATTTTTTTTAAAATGTTGTTTTTTAATTTCCTATGTATCGTCTTTTAATTTCATACTGTATTTTTATTTTCTATTTACCCGTGTTTTAATAAAATGTATGAATAAAAAAATATTTAATAAAAAAGTAGGGGTGATGTGTAGTGAGTTTGGGTGAGTGTCATTATCTCCTATGGGTAGTTTGGGTGAATTTGGGTGAGTTTGTTAAAAAGCTGAGGGGCCGCTGAGGTGGCGGTGAGTGACTTTGTTGCCACTCCCACCAGCCTATTATCTATAGTTCTATACTACATATAAAAGAGATTAGTATCTCTCTCCTCATTAAATGCTCAATTTTTAAGAGGTATAATCATCCAAGCACAATTTACAAGGTATTAATGCATAAACAAAATCATATTTAAGTAATAATACAAGATTTTACTCAGTTAAATTGTTGTTCTCGATATCTTAACGAATTAATTCCCGATTCAAAGTACGACTCAGTTGATTTCGGTAAAACAAATATTTTTGGTTGTTTTTAAATTAAAAGGTGCGAAGACTTAAAAGTAAATGACGTTAAAGTAAAGTGCATTAAAATAAATGGCGTTAAAATTAATCTAGGTCTAATTAAAAGAAAGGGTGCAAAATTTAAAAACGTGACGGAAAGTAAGTTAATTAAATGACTTAAATTTAAAGCGTGACGGAAGTTAAAATATGGCAAAGTATTAAAATTAGAATGTAAAAATTAAACAAGACAAAGTATAAAGAAACCAATCCTAATCGGAATATATTCCGATCAGGCTTACCATCGGAATGTACGCAACCCCTGATCGGAATAAGGAATGCGTCTGATCGGAATAACTGTCACCTTTCCAATCGGAATAACCAAACTTACCCTGATCGGAATCACTTCAATCGGAATGTGGGAATAGGGGGATATCGGAATCCTCCCAATCGGAATGATGATCGGAACTTCAATCGGAATGTTGTCACTCACTCTGATCGGAATACCAAGCTTACCTCTGATCGGAATACTCACGAACCCTCCAACCGGAATATCATACACCGTTGATCGGAATAACTGTCACTTACCCTCGATCGGAATACCACTAGCCTCCCCAATCGGAATATTGTAAACCCTTTTCTGACCAAGCCAAAGAGCTATGGTCGGAATGATAAACCCCTTTCTGATTTACCAGATCGGAATACAGTAGATAAAGCACAAAATAAGCTAGAAAAATAAGCTACTAATCAAATAAGCACACAACAAAAATCCTAAGGCAAACCGTATAAGAAAAAGCTACTAAACTGAAATTTACAGATTTTTGAAACACGAAAAGGAAAAGATTTATGAAAAATAAACTTTTATATAAAAATAACTTTTATAAGAACTTTATAAACTTAAAGATAAACACAATAAGCTATAAAAATCAATGATCTAAAACAATCACAAGCATAAAAACACAACCTTTAATCAAATAAGCAAGACAATAAGCATATAAAAATAAAGATCAAGCAAAGAAAGAAAGGTAGAATGAGAGATTTAACAAGAAAAGTAAAGGTGCAATTAAAATAAAAGTAACTTACTTGGAAAATTAAAGTGCAAGACAAGGTAATTAAAGGTGCAATAAAGTAAATGTGCAAGTAAATAAAGATGGAAGAACTAGTGTCACTCTAGCCAACAAAAACTAATGAAATGAATATGTAGGCTATTTATAGGGGATTAGGGAGATGGTTAGAGGAAGCTTCCTCCCCTCCTTCCTTTCTTCTTAATTGCACCATTAAGTCCTTCCCTTCTTAATCTTTTGTTAATCTTGGACTTTAATGACTTATGGCTCGGGACTTCTTTAAACTCGTCTTTTAATTCTTCAAATAAAATAGACTTGAGTTCTTCGGCTTTTAGTAAACTTTCGTCTTTTGACTTTTTCTTTGATAAATTTTCAGAATTGGTCTTGGACTTCCGTTCTTTTTGCACTCTTAACTTCTTGACTTCGTCTTTCATCTTTTTCTTCAATAAAAGCCCGTAAATGCCATGTTTTCTCCACTTTTCACAATTTCGTCCTAAATCACAACAAAAACACAAACCACGTATAATTCCGATATAAAAGACATAAAATACACGTTTTGGCTCGGTTATTATTGTAATTAAGTGGTAAAAAGGATGGGTGTTTACACACCTATCAAATCCCCTACACTTGACCATTGCAATGTCCTCATGCAATGCATTAGTTACAAAGCACGTTTACATTTTTCATCATCATCAATCCACGTTGGCCTTTATTAAAGAGATAGAAAATTATAAACATTCAAAATAAAGAAATCAAAAACATACCTTGGGTTTTGGAAATGTTGTGAATGATCATCATCCTCAAGTTTTCACTTTCTCCAAACCAAGCTTAAAAACGAGATCATTGTTATTATAAGTTAGTAGACTAACACGAACTCATGTGGACCAATTATTCACTTAGACTCCCTTATTCCTAGGGGTATCTCTTATATTTTATTGTTGTCTTGAATGATCACGAGGATGCATTATTTGACTTATTTCGATAGTTTATTAGGCCGAAAATAAAGTGAACGATTTAATCAATAGTTAGCTAAAGGACAAAATCTTTTAAAACTGCTTCTCGGGACCTCATAAAGTTCATATCTTGGCATAACTCATTTCGCGATTTGAGACCTTTCTCGGACCGATGTTTGGCAGCGACTTCATACTTCAAACCTTGAGAGACGTTCATGAAATAATGGTCTTCTCTTCATATAGGAATTTCTTCACTTGACGTTTTGAGAGATTCATACTTGGACCACGACTTCTTCATTTTTCTCCAATCTTTATTTTGGACTTTGATATACAACGATCCGCCTCCTTTTTGACTTGGATCTATTCATCCTCATACCTTGCTAGGGTCTTTTCGGATACACTTCTCCATGACTTTTGGGAGTTTTTGCTTTTCGTCGTGTGTCTCGATCCTTCATATTAATTTTCGATAAATGATTCTTCACATCACTTTTGGATCTTTAGCAACAAAATATAGCCCTCATGCCTTGTTAGGACCTTTTTGGACTCACCAATCTTCGCATCCCGCTTCAATAAGTTATGCCTTGGCTATGAACTCTAATCCATACCGAGCAACTTTTAAACGATCTTGGGCTAGAAGCTAAGTAACTTTTCAAATCGTACAACCTTATTTATTACAGATAAATTTATTAGCAGGTGATGGGAGAATAGGCTTATAAATAACTCACATAAATTCACGAAAGAATACCAAACTTATAATCGGCTCTATCATCTCTCGTTCTCCACAGTTTAAAATCTCAAGTAATGAGACTCGTGGATGCTTAGCCTATTAAATCAAAGTTTTGGGTTTTCGAGTCGCCTATAGGATCTTGCAAATTCTTAGACTTTTTCAAGTTTAGAAATTCGCGTTTTAAAGTTCCCTTGATAAACGACTCTCTAGGATCAATTATAGGAACTTGCGAAAAGTTCTTGTTCTTAACCCGTGAGAGTTAAGACTTTCGCGTTTTATAGCTCCCTATATAAAAGCCTAGCAAAACTTGACCTAAACACGTTAAGGATACTAGCTAGAGTAACTTAGATAAGTAAACTCGGGTTGAGTCAAAAGATTCACAACGTTTAAAAATTAAAACCACTTTATTAAAAATTTATTCTAGCAAAGAAAGAAAATAACTATACAAAGGTAAAAACTAATAGGCCAAAATAGATCAAAAATTTTGAAAAATGTCGAAAATTTGATTTTCCGGTTAAAATGAGGACAAATACAAAGAAAAGGCCACTTAACTTTGATAGAAGTCCCCCCTACACTTAATATATACATTGTCCTCAATGTTTAAGCATGTGGGAGTAAACTCCCCTACACTTAGGACATTGTGCACGTTGTTTAAATCTCGCTAAGGAAGAGACAACTAAAAGATTCCTATTTTAATATTGAGAAAATAGAAAATAGTGAATCGAAAAGAGCTTAGGATAGAACCGGGAAAATGGAGACACGGAATCACGGGTCGTCAAGAATCATCAAGAGTGGATCATTGAGCGCTCGAATCCTTGATTAAGAGAGGAGAGGAAATAGCAAACCAACGGGTCTCCCCATACACTTATGAAAAGAAAGCTAAAAGATAGATGCATGGGTTGCCTCCCAAGAAGCGCTTGATTTTTGTTTACCGAGTCGTGAGCCTGACTCGGCCTTGATCATCATAGGAAGAAGCATGAAACATATCCACCAGGATCAAAGACATAGTTTTCGTCCATCAAATAGCACAAGCTGAAGGCGAACAAGGCAAGCCAAAGAAGAGTAGGCAAGGTTCCCTTAAGCAGCGATGGAGCACGGTGGAAGCAAGGGTGAAGTGGTGCAAGCATGTCTTCAATAATTCCAAAGATTTTTCCTTTTATTTCATCAGGTGGATACTGAGATGGCTGCAGAATGTCGATACCGGGGTCGAGCACCTTTTCCTTTAAGGGAAAATAGCACTCAGGCTCAGCAGAGTGGAAAGAAGATCCGCGAAGAAGCACAACTTCATCCTCAGAAGGGGGACAAAGAGGTGTTAAATCATATGTGCTGCGGATATTGGTGTCGACCGGTTTCATCTCCTTTGAAAGAATGTTCTTCAAATCCAAAGTTGGATCAAGACGATAATCTTCAAAATCATAAGGAGGAGCATCACTCTCACGAGGGAAGTAAGTATTGAGAAACATAGAGAAGTTCAAATGAGTAATCGTCCAAAGTAGGATCGAGTGATGGCGGAGGATCTTCAATATGTGAAGAATCGCTCAAAAGAGTATCAGCCTCATCAAAATCATCGTAAGTGGGCAGATCGGGATACTCAGAGGTAAGGTCATCATAATCATCCGAATCTGAGCTAGAATCATCATTATAAGCATCGAAGATCGGTGGAGAATCATAAATGGGAGAAGGTTCCATATTGGGGCGAGAATCATCCACATCATCATGAAAGAGTGGATTATCAATGCAAGAGTCGAATAGAGGATTGTTGTAGACGACAAAATCATCCAACACATTAATCATATTCACTGATTCTCGTCCAAAGGATTTGCTTGTAAGCTTCCCCATTTTGAAAACTTGTGAATCATTCCCGACTCTTAAGATTAACTCGCCTTTGGCCACATCAACTAAAGCTCGTCCGGTTCTCAAGAATGGCCGACCAAGTATTAAAGGAATACGAGGGTCCATTTCATAATCAACAACGACAAAGTCGACCGGGAAAGTAAATGTGCCAACTTTTATGAACATGTCTTCGGCTATACCAACGGGGTAAGCGAGAGTGTGATTTGTAAGTTCAAGAGTCATCTTTGTTGGAGTGAGGTCGGGTAATGATAGTGTTTTCCAAACACTCAAAGGCATCAAATTAATACTGGCCCTGAGATCAGCTAGGGCAGTAAATTCTTCAGTTTTGTTGAAAACGCAAGGCAACACAAAACGACCGGGATCTCCAAGCTTTTCCAGAAGTTCTTTAAGAATAACTGCAGAGCAGTTTTCATTTAAGCGTGTGTTGGCGAGCTCAATCAAATTTTCCTTCTTGTTAAGCAATTCCTTGAATGCTTTGACAAATTTCGGCATATGGACAAGTGCTTCAAGAAAGCTAATGTGGAAGTTCATTTGAGAGATCATCTTCACATAGCGTGACACTTTAGAGTCATCCTTGGTTAGCATTTTGGTTTTGCCTAAACGAGAGGGATAAGGGATATTGGGTTTGGGTGGGGAAGATGCAGGTGTAGTAGGTAAAGGTTGAGATGTTGAAGGGTCCTTCCTAGGTACATCGTCATGACGAGGCGGAGACGGTAATGGTGCACTAATACTAGGTGTAGGAGGAGTAGGGATAAATGGTGGTGGAGGAGGTGTAGATGATGGGGGCGGGATAGGTGGATCGACAATGGTAATTCCACTACGAGTAGTAATAGGACTCACATTTGCTCGCGGATTGGTGACGGTGTTAGAAGGTAGAGAACTTGAAGTAGAAGGGTGAGCTGTGGGCAAGAAACTAGCCAACATATTCTTCAAATCATTTGTTTGATTGCTGAAGGAAGATTGAATATTATCTCGAAGCTCGGATCTTATTTCATTTTCTTGCTTGGTAATATCTCCTTTAAGATTGATAATTTGGCTCTGCAGATTCTTGATTTGCTCACCTTGGGTTCTCATTATGGCTTCAACATCGGGGTTAATGGGTGGGGCTTGTTGAGCGGGTGGGTGATAAGGATTAGAAGCTCTTGGTGGGATTTGGTTGCTTCTATTGTAGTTGTTGACGGGGTTTTGGTTTTGAGGAGAAAAACCGGGTGAAAGGTAGTTGTTTGACCGGTAGCTCAGCAAATTTCTATCCCCTTGAGGTCGAGCTTGGTAATTTTCAGGTGAATAATTACCATAAGCTGCATACACATTTTCCGGATTTCCTTGAGTTGAAGGACAATCGGTGTATGAGTGAGGACCGCCGCATGTTTCACAAGAAGGTGCAACCGCTTTAACTTGTTGTTGTTGTTGTTGGTTTGAAGCGAGAAGCGTGATACTTTTGCTCATTTCAGTCATCATGCGGGTGAGTTCGGTCATATCAGGGTTTGCTGAAGTGGAAGAGACATTGACTCTCGGGTTGTTCCTTGAAGAAGCGGAGGAATCCAGTTTTTGTGGTGAGTAGTCATGTTCTCAATAAGCTCTCTACACTCCTCGGATCTCCTTTTCATAAATGTTCCACCGGCGGCTGCATTAATCGTATCACGATCACGAAAAGTCAATCCGTTGTAGAAAGTATCAATTAAGGTCACAGGGAGCATGTTGTGGTTTGGACAACGATCAATCAAGACATTATATCTTTCCCAAGCATCAAAAAGAGATTCATCGGGTTCTTGCATGAAACCGCTGATTTGATTGCGAATGCTCGTGACCATGGATGGTGGAAAGTAGCGCGACAAAAAGCGTTGAGTCATGTCATCCCAAGTGTGAATAGAATTCTTTGGAAGACGATCAAATCATTTCTCGGCATGATGTGATAAAGGTTGTGGAAAGAGTTGTATGCGAAGAACATCCATTGTGGCACTGGGCAACTTCATGCTTTGGGTGATTGTAATGAACTTATCGAGGTGTTTGTTGGCATCATCATCAGGCAATCCACGGAATGGGTTAGTTTGTACTTGCTGAATCATGTGGTGCTTCAACGAAAACTCAGGAGTGTTGATTTGCATCGGCGCAATCGGTCCTCCTCGTCCAAACATGGTAGGTTGACAAAGCTCGTCCATGGTCCGAAGATCGGCTGTGGAAGAACATTGTTGTTATTATTGAGGTGCGGTGGATTATTGTTGTTGTTAACACCTGACATACTTAAATCTTCTCGAGTCTCGGGCTCTTGATAATTAGAAGATCTAGTACACATACACCTGAAAATGCAAAAGAAAAAGAAACCAAACACAAAGACAATATATATACACAATAAAGATAAAATCTTTTTGGATTTTTGAAATTTTTAATTTTTATGGATTTTTAGAAATTTTTAATTTTGATGGTGTTTTTGAATTTTTTTTTAAGCAAGAAAAATAACGCTCACAAGTGAACGGATCCCAAAAAGCAACGCGTCTCACAGAAAACCATTAATCTTTATGAAAAGAGCCGGCAACGGCGCCATTTGATAAAAAAATTTATGGTGTTTTTGAATTTTTTTTAAGCAAGAAAAATAACGCTCACAAGTGAACGGATCCCAAAAAGCAACGCGTCTCTCACAGAAAACCGTTAATCTTTACGAAAAGAGCCGGCAGCGGCGCCATTTATTACAAGGCTTTTACTCAGGTTAAAAATTATAGTTCGTTGTCGTGGTCTCTTCGAATTGATCTAGGTTCTAAGTACGACTCAGTTAGTTTTTGGTGAAACAATAGTTTGTGTCGTTGTAGTATATTAAAAAGTGCAAAATAATTAAAGTAAATGACGTTAATTAAAATGACTTAAAAGTAAAATGGCGTTTAAAATAAAAGGGTGTTATAATAAATCTAAATCTATTAAAAGTAAACGGTGCAATATTTAAAAACTTTAAAAGTAAAATAACAAAATGACGGGAATTTAAAAGCGTGACAAGAATTAAAATTAGACAAAGAATTAAAATGATAACTTAAAAATTAAACAAGACAAAGTATAAAGAAACCAATCCTAATCGGAATATATTCTAATCAGGCTTACCATCAGAATGTACGCAACCCCTGATCGGAATAAGGAATGGGTCTGATCGGAATAACTGTCACCTTTCCAATCGGAATAACCAAACTTACCCTGATCGGAATCACTTCAATCGGAATGTGGGAATAGGGGGATATCAGAATCCTCCCAATCGGAATGATGATCGGAACTTCAATCGGAATGTTGTCACTCACTTTGATCAGAATACCAAGCTTACCTCTGATCGGAATACTCACGAACCCTCCAATCGGAATATCATACACCCTTGATCGGAATAACTGTCACTTACCCTCGATCAGAATACCACTAGCCTCCCCAATCGGAATATTGTAAACCCTTTTCCGACCAAGCCAAAGAGCTATGGTCGGAATGATAAACCCCTTTCCGATTTACCAGATCGGAATACAGTAGATAAAGCACAAAATAAGCTAGAAAAATAAGCTACTAATCAAATAAGCACACAACGAAAATCCTAAGTCAACCCGTATAAGAAAAAGCTACTAAACTGAAATTTACAGATTTTTGAAACACGAAAAGGAAAAGATTTACGAAAAACAAACTTTTATATAAAAATAACTTTTATAAGAACTTTATAAACTTAAAGATAAACACAATAAGCTATTAAAATCAATGATCTAAAACAATCACAAGAATAAAAACACAACCTTTAATAAAATAAGCAAGACAATAAGCATATAAAAATAAAGATCAAGCAAAGAAAGAAAGGTAGAATGAGAGATTTAACAAGAAAAGTAAAGGTGCAATTAAAAAAAATTAACTTACTTGGAAAATTAAAGTGCAAGACAAGGTAATTAAAGGTGCAATAAAGTAAATGTGTAAGTAAATAAAGATGGAAGAACTAGTGTCACTCTAGCCAACAAAAACTAATGAAATGAATATGTAGGCTATTTATAGGGGATTAGGGAGATGGTTAGAGGAAGCTTCCTCCCCTCCTTCCTTTCTTCTTAATTGCACCATTAAGTCCTTCCATTCTTAATCTTTTGTTAATCTTGGACTTTAATGACTTATGGCTCGGGACTTCTTTAAACTCGTCTTTTAATTCTTCAATAAAATAGACTTGAGTTCTTCGTATTTTAGTAAACTTCCGTCTTTTGACTTTTTCTTCGATAAATTTTCAGAATTGGTCTTGGACTTCCGTTCTTTTTGCACTCTTGACTTCGTCTTTCATCTTTTTCTTCAATAAAAGCCCGTAAATGCCGTGTTTTCTCCACTTTTCACAATTTCGTCCTAAATCACATCAAAAACACAAAATAATTCCGACATAAAAGACATAAAATACACGTTTTGACTCGGTTATTATTGTAATTAAGTGGTAAAAAGGATGGGTGTTTACACACCTATCAAGTAATACAAAATATTAATGCATATGTACAACTTGCACAAGTATACTGCATAAGAATAATTAAAACTCATAATTAAAATAATTAATATACCTTATTACCTAAATGTACAATTATTTTTACACACTTTACAACAATGAAAAGCTTATATACGTATTAAATACAAATTAGTATAATTAATACAATATTTAATATGCCCCATTACATAAATGTACATAGTTACACAAACATGATGTACAGTCCAAACTTTTCCTAGAAAAAAAAGAAATTAATGATAACATAAATACACCCCAACCCCTTCTATTACAACATAAAGAACATAATGTACAACTCAATCATCAGCTTTTTCTTTTCCAAACAATGTTCACATAACTATCATGATAGATTGACAACAATAAGTTAGATATGTTTCACCTCTAAAACATGATAAATACATAGATATATATAAAAAAACCTAAAAAGTGGCGTCAACACCAAGATTATGTGACATATTGGCAGAGTCTTATACCTTTAAAATACCTAATATCAATAAGTAATTTACGATTGTTGTGGTCCTGGTGATGTGGTTTTCTAGGAAGACAATGATAGATTTTTCTGGGACGTGACGACTGTTAAAAAAAGAATAATCAAAGAACATTTGTTCGTCAGAAAATTTTGTTACAAGTACCCGTCGTCGCATCGCGCGGGTACCCTGCTATTTACTTTATACGTTTATGGGGAACGGTAACGCTTTTTTATTAATTTTTTTGCTTTTGGCGGGAAAAAGGAACTGACACATAAGATATTTTAGTCTTTGTAAGCTAAATTTTATTTTTGTTCAAACTAATTTTTAGTTTCATTTATTTAACGTTAAAATGATTGACTAACGAGTTTTAAGATTCTTAATTATAACACACAAAATACGTTTTTGTGATGTTTTTAGAATTGTGTGAGTTTTTTTTTTCTTTTTTTGGTAATTTAGTGTTTTTTTAATATAGCCCGTTTGGACATACGCCCATTTAAATCGCGTTGGTTTAAACTCGCGCCCGTTTGACCTTCATTCGTTTGGTTCGCGCCTGTTTAGCTCGCTTCCATAAATGAATGATTTTGATTATATAACATAAGGATTGATTCATTTTGAAACTTATGTGCTTATAATGTAACTGAACCTAAGATCACATATGTGTTAGAAATACGTTTTTACGTATATTAGAAGTATCGGTCACTCCACAGTATTATTAATGTTGTAATAGCTCGTAGTTAATAGTTACTTATTTAGTTAAGTAAGAACCGGTCCATGGGCTTGTCATGGGCCGGCCCAAGTCCATTAGTGGCTTGAAAGTATAAATACCCCTTTCCTCCTTGGAAAGGGGTTGGTTGTTGTTCATTTCTTGTTTCTACTTAATAAAATATCACATAGTTCTCTCTCACTTTCTCTCTCTAGTTTCTCTCTCTAGAAAACATCAACCCACTTCATAGATTCATAGGTTATCAAGATTCTACATTTGGTATCAAGAGCTATGGGGTGATTTAAGGTAATGATTTGTGTGGTTTTTTAGTTTTTGATTGTATTAGTGTTCTTTAAGAAGATCCATCTTGATTCTTGGAGTTTTTGGTGTTTTTGTGATTGGGATTAGTATATAAGTATTAGTTTTCACTTATTATTGTAGAAATCACAAAACTTTTTGGGTTATTTGGTAAAAATCTGGGTTTATTTCACCTTCTTTGATCGACTGTTCATCACGAACAAGGTTACTGTTTCCCAGAAAAAGTTCCGAACCAAAAACTTCCGGACCAAAAAGTTCCGGATCAACCAAAGTTCCGGATCAAAAGTTCCGAACGAAAAGTTCTGGATCAACAAAAGTTCCGAACCAAAAGTTCCGAACGAAAAGTTCCGGATCAAGAAGTTCCGAACCAAAAGTTCCGGATCAAGGAAAGTTCCGGATCAAGGAAGTTCCGAACCAAAAGTTCCGGATCAAGGAAAGTTCCGGATCAAGGAAAAAGTTCCGGATCAAGGGAAAGTTCCGGATCAAGGAAAGTTCCGGATCAAGGGAAAAGTTCCGGATCAAGGGAAAGTTCCGGATCAAGTCTTCCGAACCAAAAGTTCCGAATCAAGGTATTTCCAAGCCAAAATCTTCCGAATCAACACTTCCGAATCAACAAAAGTTCCGAATCAAGGGTTATTTTACTTGTTTTTTCGACGATTTTTTAGAGGATTTAATCTTGGTTTCTTACAACAAAAACTCAACACAATTCACAAGCTTTTCTTCACTGCTCGATCAACCGATAATCTTTGTCTCTTTGAAGTGAACAAAATGAATCCGAATTCAGTAATGCCTCAGATGACATAACTTACGGATATTTCCGTCATTACGGGAACAGATAATCGCCCGCCAATGCTCATCAAAGAAGTTTTTGAAGCATGGCAAGGCCGGATGATGTCTTACCTTAAGGGAAAACCGGTATATGGGAGGCTTATGGTCAAGTCAATTTTAAATGGTCCACTTGACTATGGTACCATCGTGGTTAACAATGTGACTCGACCAAGGGAGTTTGAAGAACTTACACCAACTCAACAACTTGTTGCCGATGCAGACGAAAAGGCTCTTCAAACCATTCTCCAAGCTCTTCCACATGACATCTATCGGATGGTAAGTCAGTATACGGTGTCAAAGGATTTATGGGAACGTCTAAAGGTGTTGCTACAAGGTACGTCTCTTACCAAACAGGAAAGGGAATGTCAGTTGTATGACCTGCTTGATAGATTCACGTACAACCCAGGGGAAAAGCTTCACGATTATTACTTCAGATTCACCACTCTCATGAATGATCTGAATGTATATAATCTCGTGATTGCTCCATTCCAGGTTAACACCAAATTCTTGAATACTTTACCTCAAGCTGAATGGGGTGAGTATATTACCGATGTTAAGTTAACCAGGGATTTGCATAAGTGCAATTTGGATCAACTATATGCTTTTCTTCAGCAGCATGAGAAACATGTGATCATGCACCGTTCGCCTCGAGGTATGTACCCTGATTCCTTAGCTTTGATGGCGAATCAACCAAGCTTGTCTCACAACAACACTCCTTATATCTTGGGACATCAAGCCTATCATCCATCACCTTACATGACACCAACCTTTCCCCAATACTCGATTCTACCGCAACCACCCACCTCACATCAGCAACAATATCGGTTTAATGCACCTTCACCACACTATGCTTCACAACATCACTCAGCAAGTATTGCACCTTATGCTCAATCTTCATATTCTTCTTATCAAGAGAATGCAACATATCCAACAAGCTACCCTGACCATATGAGTATTCCTTCTAGTGATTATGCAGCTCATCAAGACCAAGCAATGTATTGTGATGATGATGAAGTCCCCATTCCTGTGTTCAAACAAGGAACTGACCCAGTTGAAGTGTTAACCACTATGTCTGCTTATCTCACAAGGACTTTAAGCAAACGAGGATTTAGGGGATCAGCTCCGACTAACAATCAGTTGAGAAATTCATCCAATTCTCGCCAACAAGCTACTATTGAGAATGGCAGGGTAATGGTTCAACCTATTCAACCATATCAGGGGAGACCTACTACATCAACTACCAATGCTCGCACGGTCAATCCTGCTCCAATGGTAAACACTCCTCCACGGGCTAATTCCACAGGCAAGTTGAGAATGATTACATCCTACAACTGCAAGGAAGAAGGTCACATGTCCAGGGATTGTAAGAAACCCAAGAGGAGAAGGGATGGTCAATGGTTTGCAGAGAAGATTTATCTGGTAAATGCTCAGGCACAAGGAAGGGAACTTGATAAAGAGGAGCTTGCATTTCTTGCTGATCCAGGGATTACTGAACAAGACGTTGTCACCACACAGAATGCAGCATACCAAGCAGATGGTCTTGATGCGTATGACTCAGACTGTGATGATTTTCAATCTGCAAAGGCAGCACTTATGGCAACTATCTCCAGCTTAGGGCCAGAAAAGAGATCTGAGGTACTTATTAATACCACTGATAATACCACTGATGCTAGTATTCAACCACATCAAGTTGTGCAAGAGCGTGCTGATTCGAATGAATCTTCGGTGGTGAGTCTTTCAAATGAGGAGACAATCAATGATAGTAATATCAATGTGAGTCCCCAGACTTTGAGTGAATCACAACCGGGAGCCATTTCGCATACGCATACTCCTGCTCAACAAGATTTGGTCATGGTTCCTGCTACATTACTTAGCCAAATGAATGCTGCACTCTTAGAAACCCTAGCTAAGAATAAGAATTTGTCTGATGAGCTTGCCTTAAGCAACGAGAAAGTTCACACTTTGGAATTAGTGCCTTCGTCTAGTGTTCTAACTAATCCCGAATATGATCAGTTTCGAAACAAACAAATAGGTCACTTGCAAGAAATTTAAACCTTAAGAGCAGATCTTTCTAATGAACTTAAAGAAAAAGAGTTAGTGGTCACTAATTTTCAAAAACTTCAAACGGATTTTGAATTACTCGAGTCTAAGAAGAATGAAATGGAAATTAATGCTGCTAATAAGATTAGAAGTCTAGATTATTTGCTTTTAAGACAATACGCTGCCTCTCAACTGGTGCACTTATTTGATGCTTCGTTCAGAGAATTTAACTTATCACGTCAAAAAGGCCTTCCCCCTAACCCACGGTATGCTAAACAAGCTCTAAGCCATAATCCTAGACTTTATAATGCAACCCAATTAGGATTCGTCTTAGACCCGATTGCTATTTTTGATGATCGCACCAATAAGGATCTAATTGATGAGAATCGGTCATACAATTTTGCAAAATATCCCGATTGTGATTATTTTAAAATGAATCAGGAGCTTGCTAAAACAGATTTTAGAATTCGCTTCCATATGGACAAAGATCTCATTACAGCACCAACCTACATGTTGAATGAAGAAAACCCTAGTACATTTCCTACACTTGTCAACATGGAAGGTCCTAAGGAAATTCCAAAGGATCTTCCACCTGTTAGCACTGTATGGTTAAACTTGCAAGAGATTAATCAATAATTTACTAATTTTGACAAGGTCATTTTGGAATGTACGACTTCAAATGGCCTAAACGCCAGAGAATGGGCTTTCGAACACATGAACGAGGTGTTTAAAAAAGAGATCAATCCGTTTGTCGAAAGTCTAAAAGGAAGTTTTGCATCTCTTAAAGAAAATCTTGAGTTTGAAATTGGAGAAGTTCAAAAAGTGTTTTATGAAATGGACACCGCTTACGAACTACAACTAATTGAATAGGAAAAGATTTTATCTGAATATGACCGATTCTTGTCCCAAGTAATTTCGTGTGATGTGCTTACTACTGTAAATGTTAATTATTCGAATGAGCTTACATCCGCTATGATTAATTGTGATGTTGTGAATACATGTGATGATGTGTGTGATCTCTCTGTAAATGTTGCTGATACTGTAAATGAGGTAGATAATCATTCTTGTCACGAATCTAACGCTGAGTTCTTAAAGCTACAAGATTCTTACAATTTACTTTCAAAACGCTTTAATCAACTAGAACAACATTGTATATCTTTAGAATTAAAACAACAAACTCAAAATGAGGATCTTTTGATAACAAATAGTTGTGAAAACGGTGTTGAGACGAGTGACAAGATGATTGCAATAGTTAAGGCATTAGAGGAAGAGATTATGAGATTGAAGAGAGATGTGTCATCAAATGAAACACTAAAATTGGAACTAGAGGCTGCAGAGTCTAAAAACCAGGCCTTAGAAATTAGACTTTCGTCTATTCTAGGGGAGATGGATCGTGCAAGACAGGGAATGTCCCAACTTTATGGTTCACCAGAAGAACGCTTCGCTTTTAATGCGGCACAGCAACAATTTTATGTTGAACAATTGAACCAAAAATGTGAGGAAATCTCTGACTTTAACATCCTGCTCATTGACAAAAACATGGTTTTGGCCGAGTTAAAGGAGACACTTCTTCTCACCCGACAAGAAGTTGTTGATAACTTAGCTACCGACTCTGCACCGTCCACTAGTGCTCCAACAACCAAGTCAGTAGTGCTCTATAAGAACCCGCTCCATAAGAAAAACCCGGTTACCTACGATGATTATATGAGGAATGCAATTAAGCATGTAGATCTTGTTAGGGATATTTTAGACGATCTTTATGCCTTAGATCCCTCAAGTAGCTACTATTACTCCGCTCATTAATACATTAAGCGAGTTCAATATTGCTTAGCATATTTGGAATACATAGGTAAACCAGGTTCTGCACTACTCACTAATCGACCCATTGCTGTAACTCCATTTAATAAGACTCCAGGAGCAAAACCGTCATTGGCACTATCAAGTAAGGCACCTTTAAAATCTGTTGCTAATGTTCCCACTTTGCCTTCTACAGGATTAAAAGAGACTACTAAGGCTAAAGGATCGCCACTCAAGAAAGATAAGATCAAGCCCTCCACTAGTAGTACCAAAAAGAAGAAAGTAGAAGCTCACCATAGGAATGCTAGTTCAGTTTTAAATAAAAATAATCATGTTAAGACTAAAAGCTCTGCGCCTGTGCAGAAGCCTAAACCATTCGTAAATTCCAATTTGAATTGTTGGAATTGTAATGAATGTATGTTTTCCCAACGTCATGATTTGTGTCTTATTGATCATGTGAATGAAATGAATGCCATTAGGAATGGTCTTGAATGGAAGCCAACAGGTAGAACTCGTGCCCAAGTTGGCTGGCAATGGTGTCTCACTGGTAGGACCTTTACATTAGATGGAAAAATGTGCCCTTTAACTAGGAATGCATCCATTGAGGTTAGGTCTGAGCGTCCTTTAGTTAGGCACACTCACACTCAAGTATGGAAACAGCGCCCTTTAATTAGGTCAGCTCCCACTATAGTGCCTATCAGTGAAGAAATACCACAAGATTTAAGCCAACTAGAATCTACACCACCACCTAGGAAGAAGAAGGCTAGGAAATCTAAGAAACCTAAAGTTAGCAAATCTAAGATTATTAAATCTGTACCTGCTAATAACAAGGAACATTCAGATTCCGATACCTCCACATTGTCTTCGTGTGGTGATATTTTCAGGTGGTCCAAATCATCCTCTGGTATTTGGACTCCGGTTGTTCAAAGCATATGACCAGAGATCGCTCGATGCTCCGAAATTTCGTCAGCAAGTTTCTTGGTACGGTTAAATTCGGTAATGATCATATTGCAAAGATAATGGGGTATGGTGAATATCAGATTGGAAACGTTACGATTTCAAGGGTATACTATGTAGAAGGTCTTGGTCATAACTTATTTTCAGTAGGACAGTTTTGTGATTCCAACCTAGAGGTTGCTTTTCGACAACACACTTGTTTCATCCGCAACTTGGAAGGAAAAGACTTGTTGAAGGGATCTCGTGGTGCAAATCTTTATACGTTTTCCCTACAAGACATGATGGCCGCCTCTCCAGTATGTCTTCTCTCTAAAGCATCTAAGACCAAGTCATGGTTATGGCATCGCAGATTATCTCATCTTAACTTTGATGCTATTAATCATCTGGCTAAAAACGAATTAGTTCGTGGTCTTCCTAAGCTCAAATTTCACAAGGATCATTTATGTTCCGCGTGTTCAAGGGGAAAAGTACCAAGAAATCATACAAGCCCAAAGCTGAAGACACCAATCAAGAAAAACTTCATCTTTTGCATATGGATCTTTGTGGGCCAATGAGAACTGAAAGTGTGAGCGGTAAGAAATTCATTCTGGTTATTGTGGATGATTTCTCCAGGTTTACATGGGTTAGATTTCTACGTACAAAGGATGAAGCACCGAAGGCTATCATCACTTTTCTGAAATTTATACAGGTACGTTTGAATACTACTGTCCGCCGTATTCGTACAGACAATGGAACAGAGTTCGTAAACCAGACTCTTCGTGATTACTATGAAGGAGTTGGTATCTCACATGAAACATCCGCTGCACGTACTCCACAACAAAACGGTGTCGTTGAAAGACGGAATCGTACGCTTATGGAAGCTGCTAGGACTATGCTCATTTATGCGAACGCTCCATTGTTCTTGTGGGAAGAAGCTATATCTACTGCATGTTTCACCCAAAACCGTTCTATCATTCGGAAACGCCATGGAAAAACACCTTACGAGCTTCTACATGATCGTAAACCCGATGTTTCATTCTTTCATGTGTTTGGTGCTCTTTGTTATCCAAACATTAATAGTGAGAACTTGGGCAAACTTCAACCAAAAGCCGATATAGGTATTTTCATTGGTTACTCACCCTCCAAGAAAGCATACCGAATTTACAACCGTCGTCTAGGTAAGATCGTAGAAACTATGGACGCAGATTTCGATGAGCTGACAGCGATGGCTTCTGAGCAACGCAGCTCTGAACCCGCGCTTCATGAGATGGGAACCGGTGCTATTAGTTCCGGATTAGTTCCCAATAATCCCACTTCTACATCATTTTTACCACCATCAAGGCCCGAGTGGGATAAACTGTTTCAACCGTTGTTTGACGAATTCTTTGATCCCCCAAATGATGAAGTTCCAGCACCTGTAGTGATAGCTCCAATCCCTGAAGTTGTTGCTCCTGCTAATGAAGCTTTATCAAATGCATCTTCGGTTAACATTAAACCGGATGCACCCTTACCAAGTGATTCTCAAACTACACCTGAATCGTCACCCCTACTTGTGCCTAATGATGTGGAAGAGGATTCTATTGATCACGATTTGGAATATGCTCACTTGCAAGAGCTTCCTTTCTTTGGTGTAGCGATACCTGAAAACCCTTCAGCCGCATCTACCTCAGAAGAAGCTCCTTCTATTGTTCACTCCAGACCACCTAGGATTAAAAAACATAGCACCAAATGGACAAAAGATCACCCAATTAGGAATGTCATTGGTAATCTCGATCGACTAGTCTCTACACGCCATCAATTACAAGAGAGTGCACTCTATTGCTACTTTGATGCATTTCTCTCTGAAGTTGAACCTAAAAATTGGCAGCAGGCTATGACTCAATCATCTTGGATTGAAGCAATGCAGGAGGAACTAAATGAATTCCAACGACTTGAAGTATGGGAATTAGTTCCTCTCCCTGACAAGGTTAACATTCTTACTTTGTTGTGGGTTTATAAGGTTAAACTTGATGAGATGGGTGCAGTATTGAAGAATAAGGCTAGATTGGTCGCTAGAGGATATAAACAAGCCTTAGGTATAGACTTTGAAGAATCTTTTGCTCTTGTTGCAAGATTGGAGGCCATTAGACTATTCCTTGCGTATGCTGCTCATATGAACATGATCGTCTATCAAATGAATGTGAAGACGGCATTTTTGAACGGTGAACTAAGGGAAGAAGTCTATGTTAGTCAGCCGGATGGGTTCGTTAGCACGGAGTTTCCTAATCATGTGTACAAGCTTAAGAAGGCTCTCTATGGGTTGAAACAAGCTCCACGTGCTTGGTATGATCTCTTTTCAACATATCTCATTTCGGAAGGCTTCTCCAAAGGCAAGGTGGACCCTACACTATTCACTCTCAAGGAGGACAACGACATGCTTCTGGTACAAATTTATGTTGATGATATAATATTTGCTGCCTCTAACATAGACCTGTCACAACGCTTTGAGAAGATAATGTCCACACGCTTTCAGATGTCAATGATGGGAAAAATTTCATTTTTCTTAGGATTACAGATTTCTCAGAATCCAAGAGGCATCTTTATTAATCAATCCAAATATGCTCTAGAATCTTTAACGAAATATAACTTTGAAAATTGTGACCCCGTGGACACTCCAATGGTGGAGAAATCCAAGTTAGATGAAGATAGGAATGGGACTATTGTCGATCCAAAACTTTACCGTGGGATGATCGGCACCCTTCTCTATCTGACTGCTAGCAGGCCTGATTTGCAATTTGCTGTATGCATGTGTGCCCGGTATCAGGCTCGGCCTACCGAAAAGCACCTACATGTTGTTAAAAGGATCTTTCGGTATCTAAAAGGAACACTTCATCGTGGTCTATGGTATCCGAAAGATTCCTCTATTGCTTTAATATCATACGCAGATGCCGATCATGCTGGATGTCAAGACACGAGGCGTAGCACTTTTGGATCTGTGCAACTCCTTGGAGATAGATTGATCAGTTGGTCTTCAAAAAGGCAGAAAAGCGCTGCAATTTCTAGCACTGAGGCTGAATACATCGCCATGTCCGGTTGTTGTGCTCAAGTCCTTTGGATGAGATCACAATTAACTGACTACGGTTTGGGATTCAACAAAATCCCGATGTATTGTGACAACAAGAGCGCCATTGCCCTTTGCTGCAACTATGTTCAACACTCCCGGGCCAAGCACATAGACATTCGCTACCATTTCATTAAAGAGCAGGTGGAGAACGGAGTGATCGAGCTGTATTTTGTCACTACTGAGTACTAGCTGGCGGATATGTTCACCAAAGCCTTAGATCGAGGACGAATCGAGTTTTTGATCGACAAGCTTGGCATGAAATCATTCACTCCAGCGACTCTCAAAGAGTTGGCAGAAGAATCAGCTGAATAGTGGTGGTAAACTATTCAGAGTATCCTTTGTTCGTGATCATGTATATTATCGTACATATTTAAAACCACAAAAAGAAAAATACAAAAATATAAAACCAAGAAAAACCATAAAAAAATATAAAACCTACAAAATCCATAAAAATTATAAAATCAAGAAAAACCAAAAATATTTTTCGTTTTTAAAACGGGCATGTCTTTTAGTACGGTAATATTTACGGCCTTAGAAATGTCGATCAATATTGACACGGTGCCATAAATAGAGTCCGTATAAAAGTTGTACATTTTTAAAACATGCCCATTATGGCTTGTAGTTATTTCAGACTACAACCCGGTTTTCATATTAAAGTCACGTATTTCCTTGGAAAACGTTGGCTCAAAACGGGAATTAATTTTCTCGGGCATGATTTACAAGCCAAATCATGCAAAGGGATCAAGTTTACTTTATAACTTGGTCTAACACGAATTAGTGTACGTCTCAGTGCATTAATTTGTCTAAATAAGAGAAATCTTATTGCCACCACGAATCAATATTTTTCAAGACATTAATTGGAAATGTTTTCATCAATATTTGACTCTTTAAACAATCACTACAGCTCTTTAAATAGAAAACGGGTCATCGTTTAAGGGGGAGAAAATATTAAATCATCTTCGTCATTAAATTGATTTCCAAAAGTGATTGTGGAAAATTAATGGCTAAATGGTAAATGAGTGGTATTGCTTTAGAAAACGACTTGTGCTCGTTCAAGGTGATAGGACTTGCTTTAGATGTTGGAGATTTGCAAATAGGTTGCGATTGCTAAGTTGTGTGAAAATTAATAGTGGCTAAGTTTAACAATGGATAGGGAGATTAGAAAAGAAAACCAAAAAGACAAGGGATAAAAAGGGAAAAGAATAGAAAAGTGTAGGGATTTAAGGTGACATTGTGTGAAAGTTGAAAAACTTTTGACCTAAGTCAAAACAAAACCCCCCGTCCCCTTTATTTCTTCATCACTGTTTCTTTATCATTTTGCCGCCATTAAACACACATTTAAGCTTTCTCACACACGAGTTTTAATCCGTCTCAATCATCCAAATCTGTTCCATTC
Organism: Glebionis coronaria; assembly: GCA_025667525.1. Taxonomy (NCBI): domain Eukaryota; kingdom Viridiplantae; phylum Streptophyta; class Magnoliopsida; order Asterales; family Asteraceae; genus Glebionis; species Glebionis coronaria. The sequence goes on from JANFOE010002247.1 coordinate 28,988, forward strand.
AATCTACAAGGTAATAACATCGAATCTTTAACTCTTTAATTCGTCTAATTCATCATGTAAAACAAGCTAATTGATTCGGGTAATCGTCTCTATCAAATTAGGGGTCGTTTGCTTAATTTAGGGTCAATTAATTAGGGGTTTTTGGTGGGTTTTGCTCGGAATAGCATTAGAAGATGTTGTATTGCCTTAGATTGCCTTAGAACTCACTATAGCACTTAGATTAATCATTTATAGGGTGCGTTTGTAAAGTTCCGAATGAACATGATGAACAAACTTCCGGATGAACAAAGCTTGAAAACTTCCGAATAAAGGAATGTTCCGAATGAAGGAAGTTCCGAATGAAGGACTTCCGAATGAAGGAAGTTCCGAATGAAGGACTTCCGAATGAAAGAAGTTCCGAATGAAGAACTTCCGAATGAAGAAGTTCCGAATGAAGAACTTCCGAATGAAGAAGTTCCGGATGAAGGACTTCCGAATGAAAGAAGTTCCGAATGAAGGACTTCCGAATGAAGAAGTTCCGAATGAAGGACTTCCGAATGAAGAAGTTCCGAATGAAGGACTTCCTAATGAAGAAGTTCCGAATGAAGGACTTCCGAATGAAGAAGTTCCGAATGAAGGACTTCCGAATGAAGAAGTTCCGAATGAAGAACTTCCGAATGAAGAAGTTCCGAATGAAGAACTTCCGAATGAAGAAGTTCCGAATGAAGAACTTCCGAATAAAGAAGTTCCGAATGAAGAACTTCCGAATGAAGAAGTTCCGAATGAAGGACTTCCGAATGAAGAGTTCCGAATGAAGGAAAGTTCCGGATGAAGAGTTGTTTGATTTATAGTTGCTTGCATGTTCTAAGTACTTGTTGAAATATGTTATGCTTAGAAGTAAGAATGATACATATCTATATATTTTTGTGCATCAACCTTTCATGTCTTATCTTAAGCAGATACAATGAGTAATCCAACAGTACAAGCAATCCAAGACTCTAGAGAAGCCGCAATTGCTGAAGCACGAACCCTCAAGTTCATACCAAACAATTACCGGCTGAAGCAAGTTTCAAAATCCACTCACCATGGATTTAAAGTAGCCATAGCAATTCTTGATCAATCTCATTTCAAGAATGCTTTAAGGAGTACTGCCTCGGTGCCTTATGATTATATGTATGAGTTCTGGGCTACCAAGGAAAGCACTTCAAACAAGATCACCTTCACCATCGACAACAAACAACAGACACTTTCTGTATCAGACTTCCGTAAGATATTTGGCATTAGGGATTCACCCAAAGGTATGGCATTTTCGAGGGATCCTACTAAAGACGAACTCATGGAGTTTTTCGATGCTATTAGATGTCCTGACATACGAGTTGCGTCTGAGTTTACCACTGCTAAAGTAGGACAGCCTTGGAGAGCAATGTTGGGTATTCTTAGTCGATGTCTTACACCGAAAACATTTGGGCATGATGCTTTGCGTAGTCCAATAATGAACATCTTCTATGGGATGTACACAGGCGCAAATGCAGATTATGCATTATTGTTGTGGGAAGAATTCACCTTTCAACTCTTCCAAAACAAGAAGCTGAAGAATAACTTTTTTCCTTACCCTCGATTTATCAAGCTTATCATTAACTATTGTATGAAGAATGATGTTTCAATTAATAGGCGTGCAGCAAGTCGTCATCACACAGAAGAGGCTGATCACACTGTAGATCTAAGGCATGAATGACCATCTGGTGGTGTTATTCCTGGTCCTATTCCCGATTACCTTCTGACGGATAGAATTAAAGGTTCTGCTGATTACAAGCTACTGCAGCTAGAAATCAAGAAGCTAAAAGCAAGCCTTCAGACTGGAGAAGACTCGTCTACTACGGTCAAGAGTAAAGGTAAACGCAAGCAACCAGCTGCTTTACCTGAACCCAAAACCAAGAAGAAGAAGACTGAGGTTAAGAAGAGAAAGGGTAAGGCTGATGAGTTAGTTCTACGTGACGAAGAAGATGTTGTTGATCCTACTCTTGACAAGGTTGAGAGGAAATTAATGAAGATAGCTATTGAAAGGAGTAGGAAAGATACGGGCGGTAGTGGTTCAGGTGCAAGGATAAATATTGAAGAAGAGTACGAGGAGCCAGAGGATATTGATGAGTTTGGGTCCCCTGAACGGTATTCTACTTCGAAGGAGACATCCATTCCGGTTTCAGCAAGTGTTGAAAAGGAGTCCGTTGCTCCTACAATCATTGTGTCTACTCAACCTTTAGTAACTCAACCCTTAGCAACTCAACCTCCACCAATACAACCCTTACCAACCAGACCGGTTTCAACACCATTCCTTTCACCACCAATAACTCCCATCCTTAGTACTGTAGTAACAACCGAGCCTCTTCACTCAACCCAGAGCAGCTCTGCAACGTCTTCAATGGCTGTATTTGTCATGGCCGAAATGTTGGACAAACATACGGATAATCACAAAAGAGAGATGGATGAACTTCGCCAAGAGATACATAGACGAGCTCAAAGTGAAGAAGTATCTAAGAAAGCCCAAGAAGAGATGCTTGCCAAGTTCGCTGCAGAGATGGAGTTAACACGAAAAGCTCATGCAGAAGAACTAGCTCAGGTTAAGCAGGCTGAAGCTGATAAGCATGCTGCACGTATCACGAGACTTCAAGCAATGAGGGATAAATACAAGGAGCAAAAAGAAGCACTTGAAGCTTCTGTTGAAGAGAGAGTGAAAGAATCCGTTGAGTCCATTATGCCAAAACTGCGTGATGAGTTGAAGACACTAGCAGCTGATAACTTGATGATCAAGTCATCCAATCCTTCTGAATCCGCCTACAAAATTGCCTATGACTTGACGGATTTTGAATTAAAGAAGATCCTGAAAGCTCGAATGAGGGAACTTGGATCGTTTGATAAATCTAGGATTCAACGGGCTCTTTACAAATCCCTGAATGACGCTATCATGGAGGATGATAGGTTATTCAAAACGTTTGGAAGTGTGGTACCTTATCACATTCTACCTGAGGAGGACAAAGATGATAGTGAACAGGAAGAGGGTACTGGTGAAGAAGAGGAGGAAGAAGAAAGAGAAGAAGAAGAAAAGGATGATTATGATGACGATGACGATGATGATGAGGATGATGATGATGATGATGATGGTGATGATGGTGGTGATGGTAATGAGGAGAGTGCAAAGGGGAGCAACGAGGATAGCGATGAGAATGATGATGGGGGTAAACAGCCTAAAAAGGGGGATAAGGTTTCCAGCTCAAAGAAACTTTCTAAGTCTGGAACCAAGTCTAAGAAAGATGCAGCAGCAAAGGAAAAATCTACCTCAACGAAATCAAGACGATCTAAGTGGCGCCACGATGTGAATGCTACTACGGCGTCATCAATTCCTGGTACATCTATTGCTGTGTCTATACCTGTTACCACTAACCCTATTAGTTCTGTTGTTGTTGCTCCTGTGATTGCAGAATCGGTAACTGAACCTGAAGCTGCATAACACTCACCCGTTCATGACACTGCCGAGATGCCTGAATCAGAACCAGCAGATGTTCACGTTTCCACTCCTCTACAAAAAGAACCCCAATCTACTGTTCCTGAGTCAAGCACACGGGATTGGGCAGACACGTTGGAGATTGACGAGACTGCACCGCCACAGGCTTGGATCACGGCAGCGGCGCAATATGATCCGATCACAGACGCTGACAGAGATGTTTTATATCTCCGTATCCGCAGTCCGATTGACTTGTGCGCATTTCTGGCTCATGAGTATAAGAATTCGGTCACTCCGTCTTTGGTGAAGAGAGCACTGAAGGATAAGAGACTTCGCGCCAAAACCCGGTTAACCCGAATGGAGTTCGAGTATTATGCTGATGAGATCTTGAAAGCTCTGAATACCGTTCAACGGCCAGGTCTTCATGAATCAGAAAGAGCTCCACCTCCACTTGATCCTTCTCAAGATAATCAGATTGCTCTTGACTTCTTCGTCACCAATGATCTTGTTTATCTCCTGAAGGGTTCATCAAAGTACGCAACCTCCTTGACCTTGCTGAAAGCTGCCAACTGGGGGACAATACCCTTTATCGAGGAAAAGGTAAACCGACTCTGGGTCCCAAAGGTAAATCGTAATTATGATATGTATGTTGTTATAGGTGCATCTCATTGGGACGAACGAGTCAGAAGGGCGTACAGGGGTTGCTGCTTAGCCAATTCAGGAAGTAACGTTAGATCCGATATCCGCATCTCCAGCATTTTAGGGCTGAAAACTGAAGCCAAGAATGGCTATTATCATGTGACGGAGATTCGTCTGAAAAGGGAGGATGACAGAGAATACAAAATCCAGCAGGGAGATTTTTCTATCATTCGCCTTGAGGATATCGAAGACATGTTGCTTATGATGACCCGGGATCAACTCACACATATTCCTCGTGAAGATATCATTGCTTTGAATACAACACTTTGTATGTTCACACGAAGCGTTGTTATCAAGAAACGAGTTAAAGATCTTCAGTTGGGAGTCGAAAGCTACCAAAGGAAGCTCAACTTAACCCGTCCAGTGAATCAAGTTCTACCTCAACATGTAGATAGATGTCCCTATACCGGCATTTCTGTTCCGAATTGCGGCATTTTCTACTTGAACAGTCGAGGGTTAATGAAGTTTATGAGGGTGGGTGAGCTTTATAAGTACAGTGATGGGACTCTCCTATATGTCAGAGGAAAGTTGGAGCATCTTAATTCGGGTGGGACTTTACCAGAGATGACTGAGGATTGGCACCAGGGTTATCGGCAGATGGCGAAGTATGTGATCAAGAAGATAGATCAAAAGCTCCGTGAACGTAGATTGATGAGGAGCTTGGAAAGATTCGTTGGTGGTAGACCATATTTAGTGCACCACAAGCTACTGCAACGATCCATCTAATGGGTCGTACATTTCAGGTCCACTTTATATTGGTTTTTCAATTGTGAATATGTATATTTGTGAATATTGTGCTTTTGCGGCTTGATGTAGTGTTAAGGTATGATAATTTCTCAAGAATTTCTCACGAGATTCTAAATCTTTCAAAATATATCATACTAAAGCACTACAAATATCCCTTATTAATTTAAGGGGGAGCATGAACATGTTCTATGGCCAAACATCGATTTCATTTTTACCCAAAGACCGGTTAATCCATTAGATATCCCAAATATTAATGGTTAACATTTTGGATAAGGGGAGAAAATGGGATTAAGGAGATTTAAATGATACTTGGCTAAAAGATGAAAAAGACTTAACGATTATCCAACTTAATATGTGTAAAGCACATGTTAAGGGGGAGCGTTTTTGATGAACAAAACACCTAAGTTACAAAACTTTTGATTTCAATATCACAAGTACCTTATGTGATTTTTAATGATTTTTCATGGTGGCAATTCCTTCCCAAAACACGCTTAATTCACGACGAATGTGGTGACAAAAGGGTGGTAGGAATAGGTTTAGTCCAATGATTCATCAGAGTCGATGGAATCTTCCCAAGGACAATTCCCTAGATAGAATTAGAAGTCCTAGGAAAGTTGGAGAAAGATTGTGAACGTAGCTGAATGCCGACCAAGTACTTAAGCTAGCACTCGAACAATCACAACAAGGTGCTAGTGATGACGTATTGGTAAGCATTGAAGGGGTTGAAGAATGAAAAAGAATTATAAAGATAAAGGGTGTAAAGAAAGAATCCCTCCTTACAACTTTAGGCAGAAACCGGGTCAATACATATGCTATTGAGGTCATTTTTGTTAATGATTCTCGATATTGAAGAAAGACATCATGGACCCAGTGATGCAATGCACAACCCTTCCCAGCTAACTCAAATATCTCTCAAAAGGTATTAGTTTTAATCACACGGAGATCAACACGTTATCTATTGGTTTATTCACTCCGAATAGACTGGTATTGAAAAGGTGGCACTCCTCTCCAGCCATCGTTCACTAAATCAAAACGCACTATCGAGTCTAGAGCCAAGAGATCATCAAAAGTCTCATTAGGACACTTTCCATTTATTCCTTGCTTTCTCACACACTGTGAAAAGTAAGAGATTTTCATGAGTCCTACGCAGTATTCCTGTAATATTGCCAGAACATCCGAGTAATACGCAAGTATTACAATGAAGATGGAAATCCTGCTTGAGCCAACATCAAACAAGCTCATGGTAGGTTACACGTGCGGTTCTTTTAGAACCAATCTTATGAAAAACTGGAAGGAAACAGTGGTTTAATTCTTAATTGAACTTAAACTCGTTCCAGGCCTCTACGCATTATCATATGATCTTGCCAGAACACTCAGAGTGACTCTTTATTGATCACAGTGACGAGTGGAAATCCTTCTAGTGTTAACATCAAACAGCACTTGGTAGGTGATGTGCAAGATTCTTTATGAATTGAGCTCGTGACAACTGGAAAGCAACGATGGTGAAAATCTTAATTGAAATTCACTTGTTCCAGGTTTCATGAATTGACGGCTTCAAATCATAAGGATTTTTAATCCAAATGATTCACTCTTTATGTTCGCAGTCAGCTTTGGACGGTCGAATAAAGAGAACGGGTTTACCCGCGAAATCCTGTCAGGAAGTTACTTAATTGAAACTATCCGTCACGGGTACGATATCTAATATCGTCCAACGGTCTTCACCGACCGGAGGTAAAATGCTACCGAATTAGAATAAAATGTCAAAGCCATTTTATTCGTGTCGTTGCTGTGTACCTGTTAAAGACGGTGGCGTTGTTGTGTACCTGTTGAAGATGGTGGCGTTGCTGTGTACCAGTTAAAGACGGTGGTGTTGCGGTGTACCTGTAGAAGTCGTTCCCACATGCTTATGTTTTTCTGCATCAAAGTTCAGCAAAAATTCAAGAAAGTACAAGATGAAGTCTTCCGCTGTATCAAACTCTGAAGCTTTTGAGAATTCAACAAAAAGACATAAGTGTGTGGAACATGGAGTCACGAGGAGGCAAGTTTCACAAGAAGGCAAAGATCGCACGTGAAAGGCCAGAAGAACAATGCTCTCAAGCCAAATCCTAAAAGATCAATAAACATATTCACAACAAAAAGAAAAAGAAGAAAAGACTACGAGCTAAAGAACGAAGAATTAATATAGTATGCTAGGTTTAGAACTTTGTAACGTGGAGTGACCTCCCTTAGGGGGAGATTGTTAGAAATACGTTTTTACGTATATTAGAAGTATCGGTCACTCCACAATATTATTAATGTTGTAATAGCTCGTAGTTAATAGTTACTTATTTAGTTAAGTAAGAACCGGTCCATGGGCTTGTCATGGGCCGGCCCAAGTCCATTAGTGGCTTGGAAGTATAAATACCCCTTTCCTCCTTGGAAAGGGGTTGGTTGTTGTTCATTTCTTGTTTCCAATTAATAAAATATCACATAGTTCTCTCTCACTTTCTCTCTCTAGTTTCTCTCTCTAGAAAACATCAACCCACTTCATAGATTCATAGGTTATCAAGATTCTACAATATGATAGCAACGCTTCCATAAAGACACACAAAGATGCTATTCAAAATGTTCGGTAAACTGTTATTCTTCAAGTTTTTTGTACGACGATTAATAAAAGCCAAGGTCAAACGTTGTCACATGTAGGTTTGTTTTTATGAAAGCTCGTTTTCTCACACAGACAATTATATCTCGATTTCTCAAAAGTCAAAATTACTTAAAACCGTTATTTGTACAACCAAATATTCACATTGGATAAAACATGTCTGTTGGGTGCACCAAGGCCTAAACTATTTTTGATATTTTTAATATATCAAAGGTTAGTTTACTTATAACGAACCAAATACAAAAAAAACAAAAAGTTGTACAACCAAAGATTAACCTCGACAAATTGCATTATTTAAAACGGTCATAAAATTAGCGACTAGATAAATGTTTATGCAATATAAGCATTTAAGGAAAAAAAATACAAATTGATATTTGTACAATCAAAGATTCACATGGGATAAAACGCAACCGTCTGGTGGGCCAAGGCCTAAAAATATCAAAAAATAGTTTCCTTTGTGTTTTCTTTTAACAAAAGCGAGTCCCACTGTAAACAGATAAAACTAACACACAAACGTATTGTTAAAAAAGATTTATGAGACGACCCCGCCCGTTGGGCGGGTTACGACGCTAGTATATATATATATATATATATATATATATATATATATATATATATATATATATATATATATATATATATATATATATATATATATATATATATATATATATATATATATATATATATATATATATATATATATATATATATATATATATATATATATATATATATATATATATATATATATATATATATATATTTGCGTTCAAGTGCGTTACAACTTAAAATACACTATAATAGGTACCACTAGTAATAAGCCACGTGTCCTTATTAATTACAAAAATACAGAATTTATTTCTATATTATGAAGGGTATTAAAGTAATAGGCTCGTTCCTATTTTCTCTCAAAAATTGATGGTCAAACTCTAAACAGTCCTTTTCTCTAACATAAATTAGGTGGACTCCATTATTGTACTATGTTCTTATCGCATCTTCTCCCCATTTTCATTCTCTCATCCAAATAAATAAATAAAAATTTCTATTAAAATGATAGTCTAGTGATAGCAAACAGTCCATCATGCCTCTATCTTCACAATCTTCCCCGATGATACATGGTTCAAGTCAGACAAATCTGTTGGTGTACCGATGAGATGTGAAAATGAATCCGTTTAAATAAGTGGTACAGATCTAGTTTTCTAACGTGTCTTTTATGGACAATGGATTTCTATCTATCACTCACTATGTTTGTATTTTTTTTCCTTCTGTCGTTCGTGGCTTTATATATACATATTCGATGTTGTTGATGGTTGATGGTCATGGTGATTTATGCTTTTATATTTCCTTTTTTTATCATGTGTATCAATGAGTAAGAACGTTATCTTGAAATTGCAAATGATTTTGAATTTAAAAATTAAAACTTCAAAGTGACACATGGTCCTAATACCGATCGGGGTATGTGTGTCATTTGTGTTTTTTTATAAATATGGTACATTATTGTGTTAGGTTTCGAGTATTATTCTTATATTTTGTTACGAAACAAATTTTTCATAGCTGCTTCATATCCGACGTTATATTAAACGCTAGTTTTGGATTTTTTATGTAAAGTGACACAGTAAATCTCAATCGGTATGTGTGTCATGTGTGTTTTGGTTTAAAATATGCCGTACATTAGCTCTATATATTTCGTTTGTCCAGTGAAAGTGTCTTATTCATTTACCATTTTCTTGCAACAAATTCTTCATAGATGTATCAATAACTACGGAGTAACAGTGTTCTACAAGGATGAGCACGGTATTGGTTTCGTACCGATCTCGTACTGAATTTAGTGATACTTATTTTTCCTGAACATAAACTAGTGGTACCGCCATCGTATCGAACAAGATTCGAATATCGGTACCAAGAAATCGGGGTTTTTCCTTTTTTATAGAAAGTTTTCAGAATTGATACCGGTTCCGTACCGAATTATTGATCCTGATTTTTTCACCTTATTTTATAGTCCCGATACCATACCGAGGAGATTCGACAATTGGGGTTCTATTTCGCTATTCGAATCGAAATGTCCCAGTGTTATCCTAGATTCCTAGTGTTCTCGTTCTTATATCAAGATATCAGGTTGATAATAAAAGATTGAATATACTTTGCATTCATGGGTTCTTTTCGTGTGTTATCATGTACTCCGTTTTATGCATCATTACGTCAGGTTTTTGTATTGGTAGTGTTAATGTTTAAGTAAGCTCTTTACGCGTAAGAATAAATCATATGTGTGTATCATAAATTATTCTAATATCAATTAAATATAATATTCGTCTATCATCAGTCGGAATAAAACGTTCGCAAGACCAAAATGTTGATATTATCTTTAGTGTATCAAAAATTTATATTAAAATAAACTAAACTTGATTGTTAATTTCAAAAATTCTTCGCTAATAAAAATCAAAGGCATGTTAAATTTATTAAAGTGATAAATTAAATTGTGATGACTAAAATGCCCTTATGATTTATCTATTTACTATTCTATAAATTCAGCTTTTTAAATGCTATATTTCATCTAAGATATTTAATCTAGTGGTTCATAACTGTGCCTACCGTAATCTATTTTAAAAGTGTATACCACGTTAACGCTCCCCTATAGATATATATATATATATATATATATATATATATATATATATATATATATATATATATATATATATATATATATATATATATATATATATATATATATATATATATATATATATATATATATATATATATATATATATATATATATATATATATATATATATATATATATATATAGGAATGTTAATGTAAACACAAACTTAAAATTATAAAAATAAGAACTAATATACACCGTTAGATCTATTAATTTGGGTTAGATGAGATTAATTTTAAACAAATGACATTAATAGTCATTAAAGAGAGTTTTAAGGGTATTTTTATACACTTCTTCCATACCATTTTTTTCATTAGCCTATTTTTAACTGTTATTTCTTACTCCCAATTTTTTAATGCAAGTAAAATTCTTTTTGTGATTAAATGATACATTAGTACGTGATCACTAGGCACATCATGATACATTGGTACACTGAATAAAAAATACCACTTTAATATCAAAACAAAAACTTATTCAAGTGGTACAATACCACTTCAAAAATAAACGTGGTACAATACAATATATTGTAAGTGATGCAAGTAGTACAATAAAATATAAAGTGATATAACGGGATACAATATTTTTTTTTTAATAAAAACTAGTACAATAAAATATACGATATAAGTGATACCCAAAATACTAGTGATACAAATGGTACAAATAGTTCCAACATGTATGGTACAATAACATACAATTGATACAAATGGTACATAAATCACATCTCTTACATCCAAGAATAAATTAGATAACTCGTACAAAAAATTTGGTATATCAAAATAC
>JANFOE010002248.1:0-50000 GCA_025667525.1 Glebionis coronaria
TAATGCACTAATAAAAAAACACTAACAAACGCTCTTTTCATGAGTAAAATACTCAACAACAGGTAAAATGAATTATGATGATTTATCAATAATTGGCTACGTCTTATTAGCTTCATAACAAAATTGCGCTATTACTTGTATCCCCCAAAAGCTTTAATGGCATGTAAGCTGATTGCGACACTTATTTTGTACCCACGGATCGACTTACTTGCATATCATGAAAGTCCATGCCCCCATGAGGGTTAACTTCAAGTATCAAATGCAAATAATTATACAAAAAGTACCTCAAATCACATAGTTTTTTTTCAACCACTATTTGAGAAACTACTTTGGCATGAGTAATCAAATCCCTGTAATATTTTTACAGTGTAACCGCGCAGTTATGATCAATCAACATTAGCTGTGAGGGCATGCAAACAACATATGAGACACTTACAAACAGAGAATCAAATAAATAATAAAGCAGTCATGCAAAGTATGCTAGTTTGATATTTTGACCATTTGGATTGCTTGATCGAGTGCTTTTGTGCAAGTTTTTTAGGCAGATTCATAACTACCAGACACCCATACCACCAAAAATCTTTGACCATATCATGAATTCCTATTAGAACATTCATTAACGTACAACCATACCACTCAAAGCTTACGTACTACTTATATAATACTATATTTGTAGCTTCATCATTGTATTAAAACTTAGGTAAAGCTTCAAAATTGTTGAAATTGAGGGGAGGGTTTTAACAGTTGTTTGCACAGTATACTATACGTTCCACAATTATATAAAAATGAAGATTAATTCAAGAGTTTTTACTAGACTTAAGGTGAGTCAAACTGGTGGTTTCAAAAGTAAGCAGTTATAAATTTTATGCAGATGCACTTTCACAAACTAACTGATATAACATATTATTTTAATAAGATCCATTAAATGTAACTTTATGCATAAATTTATTATATGTCATTCCATTCTACAATAACACTAATTATTTTATATTTTTCAGAATGATGCAATTAAATAACATAAAAACGAAAATTTGTAATTAAAAATACACTTATCTAAATCTATGGTGCAGAAGAATGTATGACGGATGGTCCGATGTGCAGTTTGGGTTGTTTTAGTTTCTCTAGTGATTGTGGAGATGAGGACGACGATGATGGAGTGGCCCGATGTGCACGACTGAAATGGTCGATGGAGATGGTCTGATGTGCACGAAGGATGTATGACGGATGGTCCGCTGGAGATGGTAGCATCATTGGTGGTGGCGGAAATGATGGTGGCTGCGGCGATGGTGGTGGCGGCGATGGTGGTGGCGCAATGATGGTGGCGGTGATGAGTGAATACAGTGTGTGTTTTGATCGGTTGCAACGGTACTTTGAATAAGCTATATAATGTAATTTACACTTCTAGCCCTCCGACTTATTATTAGTTTTCGTTATCAACCCTCCGGTTTGATATGTTTCAAAAAGAACCTTATAGTTTGTTTTCTAAGTTTTCTACGATAAAGAGGTTTTCTCTAGAACCCACCCCTATATATATATATATATATATATATATATATATATATATATATATATATATATATATATATATATATATATATATATATATATATATATATATATATATATATATATATATATATATATATATATATATATATATATATATATATATATATATATATATATATATATATATATTTATATATATATATATATATATATATATTTATATATATATACATATATATATATATATATATATATATATATATATATATATATATATATATATATATATATATATATATATATATATATATGTATATATATATATATATATATATATATATATATATATATATATATATATATATATATATATATATATATATAATATATATATATATATATATATATATATATATATATATATATATATATATATATATATATATATATATATATATATATATATATATATATATATATATATATATATATATATATATATATATATATATATATATATATATATATATATATATATATATATATATATGTATATAGAGAGAGAGAGAGAGAGAGAGAGAGAAAGAGAGAGAGAGAGAGAGAAAGTTGGGGTAAAATAAAACAATCCTTATAATAGAATAAATAAAAAAGAAGGGATGAATGTGGGAGTGACATGTGTCACCTTCTCACAACATTATCAAACACCATCTCTTTAATAAAAAAATAAAAAATTTTGAAATTTTTTTTACAAAATTTTTTTTTCAAATTTTTTATTTTCAAAATTTTATTTTCAAAAATTTTTTTTTCAAAATTTTTTTTTTCAAAATTTTTTTTCAAAATTTTTTTTTCAAAAATTTTATTTTTTTTCAAAAATTATTTTATTTCGAATTTTTTTTTTCCAAAATTTTTTTTTTCAAAATTTTTTTTCAATTTTTTTTTCCGAATGTTTTTTTCTTTTCAAAATTAATTTTTTTTTGAAACTATTATGGAAAGAATCTTGTGCATCACAGTTACTGTAGATGATTTAGTACATCAAGAATAATGAACTTATTAATTACCTTTATGCATCATATTTAGAGACTTGATACACTGAAATTTTAAGTGTGATTTAATACAACACATCAATAAAAATCCAGTGCATCACAGTTATACGTTTTAGAGCATCATATTTATAAGTTATTGCATCATAATTCCTTCACAAAACTTATAATTATGGTTTAATTCTCATATATATGATGCAACACATTTAAAACTACGATGTGACAAAATATAACTATCACACACCAAAAAAATCTGTGATTACTAATAATATAACATTAATTTTTTACATGGATAACTATGATGCAGTAAGTTGAAATCTTAATGCACTAAACTTAACCAGTGCATTATAGTTATAAGTTTTGTGCTTCACAAATGATGGAGTAATTTATAACCTTAATGCAACAGAATTATAACATTGATACATTATAAGTAAATGCATTATAGTTATCCGTCAGAGAATAAAAACTATATCATTAGTATCTCTTGTATTTTTGGTGCATTATAATACTAGTTTACCGCATTGTAGTTATAAGATTTGTGCATCACAAGTGGTGTAGTAATTTATAAACTTAATGCATCATAATTATGACATTGATACATTATAAGTAGATGCATTATAGTTATCCGTTGGAAAATAAAAATTATATCACTAGTCATCACTTGTATCATTGGTGCATTAATGTAATAGTTTACCGCATCGTATTTATAATTTTGTACATCATAATTAAAACATTGGTAAATGCAATATAATGTAGTAAATTAAAATTGTAGTGCATTGATTTATTAACATGATGCAAAAAAACATGTAACTATAATGCAGTAAAAAAGAATGAAATTTTTTCCAAAAAAAAATTTCGAAAAAAAAATTTTGGAAAAAATAATTTAAGAATTTTTTTTCTCAATTTAATTGTGATGCAGTAAAACATGTAACTATGATGCAGTAAATATTTTTGAAAAAAATTTCGAAGAAAAAGATTTCTGAAAAAAAAAATTTTAAAAAAAAAATTTATGAAAAAGTTTTGAAAAAAAAAATTTATGAAAAAAAAATTTTGAAAAAATTTTTTCGAAAAAAAAAATTTCGAAAAATAAAATTTTGAAAAAAAAAATTCGAAAAATAAAATTTTGGAAAACAAAATTTCGAAAAAAAAATTTCGAAATTTCTTTTTATCGATATTTTTATTTTCGAAAATTATTTAAAAAAATCAATTTTTTTAAAGTTAGATGAATTGACATGACATTATGATTTGGAATAATAATTTGAAAGGATGACACATGTCACCCCTATGATTCACCCTATCTTTTGTATTATAAGATTTTTTGAAGAATAACTCCACCCTATATATATATATATATATATATATATATATATATATATATATATATATATATATCTATATATATATATATATATATATATATATATATATATATATATATATATATATATATATATATATATATATATATATATATATATATATATATATTTCGGTTCAAATGAGAACTTTTTAAAGTTGAAAAAATAAGAACTAGCTAAAATCTCATAAATGACACTCTACTTCAAATAATTTTTAAACGAAATTAACTAAAACTAAGTTTTTTAATAAATTGATGGGCTTTCTTTTGAAAATTGACGAATTCTATGTGATACATCTTGATTTAAGGTGTGATTTGTATCATGTCTTGGTATCGTGTATCATGTTATTTAGTGGTAGTTGTGTATCAAATGTACAATTTTATGTATAAGATATTATCTTGGTGAGATTTTGATGTATGTGTATCACATTTTTAATTGTGTATCAGTAATACGTTACACACTAAGTCGTCGTTTATTAGTCAATAGAATGATAAGTTGTATAAATAATGTATATTTTGGTGTATTATTGGTAATATGATTATGTATCAATGTTTTATTGGTGTTTTAGATTAGTTCTCATTTTTACAACTTTAAAAAAGTTCTCACATTAACCTTCCTATATATATATATATATATATATATATATATATATGTATATATATATATATATATATATATATATATATATATATATATATATATATATATATATATATATATATATATATATATATATATATATATATATATATATATATATATATATATAGGGACGAGTTATATCTAGAACCCATTTTAGGTATAGAACTCTGCAGAACTATTTTGGACCAATAAGAAATTAGTATTATTAAATCTTTTTATTTAATGAAAATGGGTAAAATAGTAAAACACATTTTCACTTTGTTTTTTTTAACTTTTTTAATTAAACGTTTTTTAATTTCTTAATTTTTGGAATTTCTACTTTTTTTATTTTTTTAACATTGATGTTCTAACAAAAATAAATTGCATGCATATTTTTTTGTATATATCGTAAATCCATAATTTGCGCATAATTGTTTGGACACTAAAAAATGTTTTGTTCAAAATGTTATTTGCATATATGTTTTTGTGTACATCTTTTGATCTTTAAATTTCATAATAAAAAACATAAATACATATATGTAACTTCTAAATTTATAAAAAAATAAAAACATAAACAATATACACAAAAAATGAATACAATTCAAATACAAATTTATCTTCTTAAAGATATAGATAAAGATATAGATGCACATTTCATTCAAAAATATGGGTGCACTCTTTCAGAAACATACATCTATTCGAGAATATAAGTGAACGCCCTTCGAGAACATAAGTGCACCCCTTGGTCATCTTCGTCACACACGTCTTTCTTATGATTGAGCTATTTTCACTAAAAACATATATTTCAGACTGAAAACATCAATGAACCTTTCAAAAAAGGTATGTCCATAGCTGAAAACATCAATGCACGCATTTTAAAAACGTCCATGGGTTAAAACATCAATGCACGCATTCTAAAAACGTCCACGTGTTAAAACATTAATGCACGCCTTCCAAAAACATTTATGCACGACCGGTTTTCTATCAAATTCATTAAAATATGAGTACCTTTTAAAAAAACACGTATGCACGCCACAATTTTTTTTTTCAAATTCATAGTGCACATTTTCCAAAAACATTATTTGCCTAAGGCAGTGGAGCAAATTGAACCACTCAATTACATCTTCGTATATATTAGCGCTTCATGTCCTAAATAAACAAATATAATAAAAAAGCATTAAAATGATTTATTTTTCTTCGACCGTATACATTGTATTTAAAATACATCTTTGTTTCTTTTCTAATTTACGAAGTCGATACTGCGGATTATAGAAACACCAAAAGAGCATGTTGGTGGCATGTTTTAGAATAAAAAATTAGACGTCATCATATTAGATGTTGGAAGCACATGTCTTTGGCAATATTTACATGCTCATTTTGGAAGGCTAGACAAAAAAAATCAATTACGTACCAAGTATTGACTTTGAAATTAACAATGGCTTATTTACGAGAACAAAACACTATCTCTTTTTTTTATAGAAAACATCGAGGGCTAAAACAAAAAGTGGTTGCACCAAAAATGTTTATTTAAATATTTAAAAGAGAGTTAAATTCATTAATTAGTATTAACTAGTTGGAGTGCCCGCGCTTCACCGCGGGTGTTTGGATTTCTTAGTTACAGCGTATTTATGGTAGAAACATGTAACAACAACGAAAAGTAGTTTAGAAAAATGTAACGCACGCATTCATTGACGGTTATACCACAATACTCGTAATAACTACTACATATTTTTGAAAAGCAGCTTGAGGCGGCAATGGAGTTTAAAATAATTAAAGCTCTAGCAATAGATTAAGCATGAGGACTGTCACCAGTAATAAAGTTCCTACAGCTATCTACAGCTATCAGGACCGTCACTTTGTTGTTGTGACTCTTTTGTTAACTATCATATTATTTGAGACTTCTTTAACATGTCGACCAGTCAATACTTATACCAATTTCAAATCTTTCACATGGAATGAGTCGAGTTGAGTTTTGTTTAATCTCACACGCCAATGATAATAAAAACTATCAAAGCCATAGCAGCCTTCCTTCTACACGGGAAAACTATTTACCTTCATTGTTAAAAGAAATTGTTCCACCTTGGCTGGTGCATACACCATGTCTACTTAGTGATATCTACTTGAATTGGAAATCCGATGATCAATTTGCCCAGGTCTATCCATAGTCCCCTGACTAAATTGATGGGATGATTGTGACCTTGATTCCCTGTGAGCTAGCCCCCTTTTACCATGAACTGGAGTTAACTGAATACGTCCACGCACGACTCTTGTTGCGCCTATAAAAAAGATAGAAAAGAACATGTTTAAAACACGCGAATGCAAACTGATTTTTAGAAAGAGTGCCCAAAAAGGGAGAACATAACTCACCTCCGGAAGAGAAAGAGCTAGTCACATGAGGTCGGTAGTCGAACAGTAGAATATGTACCATGAGCTGCGATTGTGTCTGCTCCATTTAACTAACGATGGAAAATGCAACATCTAGATTAGTTGACTCAAGATGAAAAAATATAAAAGTAAAAAACCAACAAACTGAATTACATAGGTAAAATAGCTCAAAGAATAAATAAACAGAATAAAGTGTGCACGATGCAAATTTTTTTTTAACAGGAAGCTCCGGATTAAAAAATAATTTCTCGAAGAGTAATATTGATATTCAAAATTATTGTCCAAGTATCGCGGTATAGCTCGGATGACAACATCATTTATTCCTATCACTTTATAATGTATGATTGTGCGTTTCTTCTTTCAGTTTGTACTATGGTGATGAAGAAGTTCAGTTTGTACTATGGTGATGAAGAAGGTTCTGCATCGTCTTTTGTTTCCTCGATTTCAACTGGTGAGTCATCCTTTGTTGATTCCGGTTGCACTTTGTTGCTAGTTCCATCTGGTATCGTAATTTTTTCATTCATGAAGTGCTAACAGTAGGCTCTCATAATCTGTAAACCATACACAAACACGTTAGCACGTTCATTCATACATATATGATGTGACACTTTTTGGATAACTCTAGAATCCACATTAAGTTAAGCTAAAAGTATCTTGCATCATAATATTTGACAAAGATCGTCTCATTCGTGGGTTTCTACTACAATCCACTAATTGGGCATATGCAAAACAATAACTGCTCATAGTTTGTGCATATTATGTATGAAATACAGCAACTTAATACGTTTATGTTTTTACTCGTTAGCATGATATCCACAGTTATGAATTATTATTAATGATACATAGAACATCTAACACCATCAGATCTATGAATCAAATGTGACGCACTATTTACTAAACAAAAAATAGCAGTTTTGAAAAGAAAGAAAAAAAGCTTTATGGGTTAATCCAAACAATTCCCACCTGCATAAAGAATTACGAAGTAGTAGCAAATTTCGATCCATACAAACTTTGAACCTTTATTCCATCAAATGAGAAGTAAAACATATATAGAACATTGTTGTTAATATGAGTTTACTTCTCTATTTCTTCTTTTATCCATAAACCACTTATTTTAAAAGTACATCAACTACAACTATTTTGAGAAATATTTATGATATCATCAGTCACAAATATATATAGAAAAGCAGATATTCTAAAAAATGAAAGGACATACCTTCGTCATTATTGCAAGGGTAGTCATATCCATCGACTCATCGCCAGAATGAACCCTTCATGTGACAACATTAATCGTCAGCTCTAAAAAATCTTGACCCTTTTAGTATCTGAGTCACAAAAATTATCTAGAATTAAATGATTCCACAAACTGATGTAAAATAACTAATGTTTAACAAAGTAAGAAAACTTAAGGAATGTCATCAGTATACACGTACACCTTAGATTATTCTACCAATTGAGAATTGAAAATGTATGCGTGCAATTTGTGGATGATTCCATTTAGAAGGAATAATTTTTGCCATATTTACTAACTTTTTCTATTATGTATTAACATCTATACCTTGGAAGATTTTTGGTTATCCCCACCACGATTGTCGACACTCCAATGACAAAACTGTTGTTCCTTCAAATCTTCTACAAATACCTGTTCCCATATCAAATTCTATGAAGTCTTAGTTTTTCAAATTTAATAAATAAATTATAATTAAGAAGACATAAAACTAACCTTGTTGACTTCAAACAGTTGATAGTGTAGACCAGAGGACAACAATACATAGCTGAGAGTTGTAACAGGCGCCTCTCTAGTTTGTGTTTAAAGGAGGGTTCTAAGTTCCTGCAAATCTAAGATTGCTGCTGACTTATGCTCATGTATGAAGCAAACATAGCTCTGATTATAAAAATATAATAACCTGCGGAAAAAGATTGCGACCATAAACGTCCTACAACCGCCCTTTCTCCACAATGTAATCGAACATTGAAGGTAGTGTAAAATCATTATGCTTCTTCTTGAAGTGGATTGTACTTGCATATTGTCATATTTTCTTTGATAGAATATTTTGCATTCCTGCAAAAAGAAATAAACACAAAAGAAAGATGCCTGCAATATGTTAAAGACAACAATAGGCTTAGATAAGTAAGCGTTCGGACATAAAGGTATGGTCACCGTGGCTGCAAACGATGGAACTTTTCCCCCCGGACGGCACATATTCCGAAATCCAATCGATCCCACATAAGAACGATGAGCTACTATCATCACAGCCATTCAAGACAACTATCATTTACATTACAGCCTACAAAACAGACACCTATTGGTTCGGTACAGATGCAACCTATTCAATGTGAAACGCCGCCAACATAGGCAGACAGAAAGTATGAAACACGTACACCCAAAACCTTTGGTGGAAGCCACGTATAGCGAGTGAAATCATTAAAAACCTGGAAAATAATAAACAAATCAAATACTGTTCATAATCGTTCGTAAACTATAATATGTTATAATGTTCTGCATTAATACTTCTAATTCTATTCTGTAGGGTTAGAGAAGGCAGATTCAAAGGGCAACCAGGCAAACCCGCCATGGCTGCAGCCGTTTCAGGCTACCCGACCAAGATACAGGTGGCTTCAACCTTGGGCAGAAGGTACAACATCAGGCTGAATTGCCAACATAGGACGTATACCATACGAATCAACATCATCCTAACCCGGTCGTCGCCAACCCAACAAAGATCGGGGTGACGACCGTAGTGAAAACAAACAAAAGCATATTCATTTTGTGGGCTCAGATTAGGCATTTTCAGGGAGAGGGTGGGCACACCTGCCATGGCTGCATCCGTAATAGGTTGCCCAGCCAAGATACAGACGACCTCAACCTTGTTCGGGTTAGCCGTTGTTCATCATAGCCTAAGAAAAAAGAGGCAGCAAACACATAACACCTAGTTCGAATATTACTGATGTAGAGATTTTGTATATACTTTATTTTAGGAAAAACAAAGCAACACAAAAAGCGGTAAGTATTAAGCGTCGGTTTAGGAAAACCAAGCACTTATGACCCTTGATGGGAATCGTTCTCTTGAGGAGGCTAGTGCGTTGTGAATTGAATTGATTGATTATGTTTTTGATTATTAATGAGAAGAAAAGAAGAGAAAATGACGAAGACGAAAAAATTAGAAAAATAAGGCAAAACACTACTAGAAAGTTACGACGAAGAACGTGAAAAACACAAAATTTAAAATTTTAATCTAAAAATTCCTAAAAATTACTAAAAATCCCAAAATAATATTCTAAGAGTTTACAAAAAATTCAAACTTGCCAAAACCTTTTAATTAATTTAATAATGACTTTTTAATGCTAATTAAAGCCCTAAAAATCACTTTTAAATATTAAAAAGCCCTAAACAAAATTTTATAATTTGTAAACCTCAAAAATGACCTAATTAAACTAAAAAATATTTTTAAAAATTTTAAAACCAAATTAAACTATTTTTAAACTCCTAAAAACTATTAAAATCTATTAAATCTTAAATTAATTCTAAAAATTAATTGAAAAGCCTAAAAATTATTCTACAAATGGGAAAAGTCCTAATTAATGATATAGAACCTAGGAAAAATGAAAAAGAAATAAAAATTAAACTTTTTATTTTAATGAATAAAATAATATTAAAATATTCTAAAAAATTAAAAGTCCTCAAATAAATTCTAAAAAATTCTCAAAAATCCTAAATATTCTAACTAGAAAGAAAATGTAAACAAAAGTTTCTAAAACCTCTTAATGAATTTTATATTAATTTTCAAAGTTTAATAAAAAACCTAAAATCAAATAAAATCAAAAATTAAAGTTTTTGAAAACTTTTTCACATGTAAACCTCAAAAATATCAATTAAAACCTAAAAACTATTTTTCCTAAAAATTAAAACTATTTTTTCTATTTTTTAATGACTTTTCTAAAAACGGGTACAAAATAAATCCTAAAAAATAATATAATAAATGGAAAAATCTAAAACCAGTCTAGAAAAATCACAAATTCTATAAAGTTCCTAAGAAAAATAAGAAGTGAAAAATAAGTTAAACAAATAAGCTGAAAAGAGCTTAATAGCTCACGGCTTGTTTTAATAAGCTAGAAAAGAAAACCCTTTATATTTAAAACAACACAACCTCTTACCAGTCAAAGTCCCTAGGGCAGCGGTAAGAGGTGTGTGTTGTGAGCGTGTGGTCGAGGGTTCGAGGTGTGCAACCCCCTTTTTGGACGATTATTTTTTTTTTCTTTTTTAACTTTCACAACCAACAACTGACCTCTAAACAGCTTAATTCCAATTCCAACTTCTTTTTAATCACAAGATTAAGCCAATTATGAAGATCAAAACGTGACAGATTTTTACTTGAACACAAAGTCCTTTGTTATCTTTCTGTTTTTCTTCACATAGGATGAAGAGCTCTCCAAGAGGGCTTGGAGGTGATTTGGTGTGTATTTGTGGAACACAAGGCACCCTTGTGCTCTTTCTGAGCACAAGGAGTCACAATAAGCAAGAACAACAACACCTAGCACATAAATATCAGAAAACAAATGCACACAAGCTCACTGAATGTTTCTGTGATCTTCCTAGGGGTCTGTTGGCTTAAAAGCTTACTAACTTGCAACCTAGTGGGATTCAAAAGCTCAAATTCAGCATACAAACTCACAACACGACATACAAACCAAAACAAACCTAGAATCAACCTATAACTTAACAGGTTTCAAGATCTCAAGCACAAAAATTCAACAAAATTGGCAGATTGTGGATATGCAGTTTTTTACTATACCTTTTCCTTTTTTCAAGCATACAAACTATTCAAAACTTGATCAAATCTACTTACCAACTAACAACAAACCTATCCTAACCTGATTTAAACCTTCTAACACCAATTTGAGACACAAATCAAAATGTTTGCCCTGCTAATCCTTGTAGCCAAACACTCTTTTAAAGATGAAAACCAAACTTTTTTCAAAGAAAAACCTCTTAAAACTTATCCAAACTGTTTCATATCCATTCAAGCATGCATATAATCATGAAAGAACACAAAACAAAGAAGATTCATACATTTTAGCATGCATCCACAAAATCAAACCCAAATCACTATTTTTGAAAACTTTCAAAAGGGAAAAGAATTTATACCTAAGGACCTTACTTCCAAGGTCCTTTGTGGATGAATATCCACCTCCCTTACCAACACGGGTTGGTGCAGATCCTTTAACAAATCAGCAACCCTTTTCCTGTTTAAGACAAAATCAAAGAAAAAGCAATATAACAATATATATTCTGTTTCCTCTTTTTTCTTTCTTAAAAACTTTTCCAAAACTTCCACAAACTCTTAAACTTGTTTTAAACACTTCCAATTTCATAAATCACTAGGCTTTTTCCACTTTCACTTCAAAAGCTTAATGACTTATTAAAAATCTGTCCACTTTTTATGAAAACCTTTCTTAAAATCAAACTCAACTTTCTTAAATTAATGGAACTCAGTCTTAGCCTTTTCACAATACACAAACTTTTAAAAACAATAAAAGGGAATTACACTTGTATCCAACAAACACCACAATTTTATTTTCTTAAAAAGGAATTACATGTGAAAATTTGCTTAAAAACTGGAACAAGTATATGAGACACATCCGTCTCATATTTATACATGAAATAGAACATACTAGAACAAGGGAATTAAAAAAATACAAACTAGTAACCCTAATTTCTGAAATCTCCAATTTGCCCCTCTTGTTCTTGACGATTCTTGGTCAAAAAGACATTGGCATGTGATAGGACAGCTGGAACTTGATCTTGAACGTAGAAAATGGCTTGGAGGCCAAGTAGTATCATCACAATCGCTAATTTGGTCGGGCATTGGGTTGTGTGAAAAGGACGGGTGCAGGGGAGTGCCTTTGTGAGGACCACAGGCCACGTGGAGGGCATTGGTTGAGTGGGTTTAGGTGAGGAGAAGGCTAATTAAAGATCTGGACACTTTAGGCTTAAACCCCCTTGAATTAAGGCTTAATTGATCTGGGAATTTTAGGGTTTATATGTTTAGAAAAGGGGGTTTAATCTTAATTGGGTTTAAACAATTTTTAAAAACGTGTTATGGGAGGGAAATTGGGTTTAGTGGGATTTGACCGAGAGTTGACCCTAGTTTAATATTAAACCGGGTTATATGGGATTTGGGCCTTGGGTGTTTTTGGGCTTAAGGTGGGTAATTGCAACGCCAGTCCATAGCAAACGTAGTCTCCATTATCTTTTTGCATTTTCAGTCCAAAGCCGTTAAGTATTTTTCATCCATAGTCCAAACAGATTTGCAAGATTAGTCCTTTGTCCATTTTAGGCTAACTTTAGCATACTTAACCAATTTCCAAGGGAATTTCTTGCACATTCTTCATTCTTCAAGGGTCAAACTTGTATATATGACTTTTGGAGGGTCAAATATGACAAGTGCTTCAAAGATGAGGGGCCATTTTTGCCAATTCTTCAAACTTGAGGGTCTTTTTGCAAAATTCCAAATTTGAGCTTGGTTCATTGTGCGACTTCATTTCCCGTGTTCGTTTTTTGATTGATTCTTGTGTTCTTTTGCCAATTCCTCAATATCCGTACCTAAAAATACACAAGTAACAAACACGAGCATATATTTGGTCTATTTTATGATATTTTATGCATTTTAAGGCCGTTTTGGACGATGAGACCATGTATAAAAGCAGTCTCATCACTCCCCCATACTAAACCATTGCCGTGCCCTCACGCAATGCTAAGAATAAAGTATCAAAGCATCTCCATGACTTTATTGAAATGATAACTAGCTACAATACTATGATTACTTCTACTTGCGTTTTAGACATAATGTATGATTTTCATCGCAAAATGGGACGTTTAGGTTCATAGAACAAGAACACGTAAATGCTTCGTTAGAAATAATTTCATCGTCCTCGATTTTCACCTTAATTCCATGCCAAGCGTGCAACGAGATCATTGTCATTATAAGTTAGTAATGCTAACACTACTCATATGTCCTAATCACGTACTTATTCTCCCATTATTCCTAAGTTGTATCTCTTATATTTTATTTTGTCTTAATGATCACGAGGATACATCATTTGACTTATGCGATAATAGAGATTTAGGTCTAAAAATAGAGTTCTAACGGTGTAACTAAGACCATCAAATCAATAACCCCTCCTAATAGACAACGATGTTAAAAAATTAAGTTGACAAGAAGAATCGATAAACACGGTTTTATAACGGTTTTGAACATGAGACTTATTACCAAGACTTTTATACGTCCCCTAACGGAAGGACCTTATTATCTTTGGTTTACCTCCATCTTTTATTCAACTTCGCCATGAAGCTTTTATTATGACTTCGGTCTTGCCTTGCCTTTTATTATCCGCCTCATCGGTGGTTTTATTAGCCAAAGACGTATATCCTCACGCTAAAGCGAATTTTGGATCTTTAAAGCTTCGAAGATTAAGGCTTGATTCACTTTCAATTTTGCATAGATTTTAGGCCTTGTGGGGCTTCAAATTGTTTGCTAGATTTAGGTGAGCACTTGAAATCTTATTATTGGGTGAAGCTTTCGATTATTAGGGTGCCAATACTTCAAAACCGTGACGCTGGCGATACCTTAATGTCTTACCAATTTAATTACACGGAAGCTACTAGAAAAGACTAGAAACCCAACAATCCTAACTAAACCGCTAAATCAATATTTATTAAGCAAAAAATATTTACAAGCGAAGGGAGAATAAGCAAACAACGAGAACACATGAGTTTTTGAAAGAATACGAGTACTCTACGTTTAGCATAGTAACTTATAATTAACTCTATCATTTCTCGTCCTCATTTAAGAGACTTAGCCTAATGTGTAGTTAAGGAATTAAAGCTAAGTGCTCAACACGCACGGTCGAGTCAAAAATTACTCTTATTCTCGCCATCGGAAAATCTACATTCGTGTCTTCAAACACTTATGAAACATGAGAAAAATTTTAAATTTTGGCCATTTTTAGCCTTATTTTGCAAGAAAACGATAACAAAACGATAAACTTTGGAAAGCGTGAAGGTTTGGCAAGGCAAGTATCTATTCACCCCCCCATACTAAAGTTAAACATTGTCCTCAATGTTTCGAGTCTAGGGGTACAAACACCCCCATACTAGAGACGTAGTCGAATGCCTAATCTAGCATGGAAAGGGTGTAACCATTAAGTTTAAAGCCGTTTATGAAGTATGCTAAAAATCTAAGGTTAGAACATAAAAGGATATCATGATGGATATTGGGAAAGGCCTCCAAAGCAAACGATCGAGTGCTCCCATGAAACGAACACGAGAGGCTCCAATCGTGAAGATGATGATCTAAAAGACACAATTCATAAACAACCACGAAACAACGGTTGGAAGGGCACAAATCCCCTCACATTACACTAATTAGAAAGCAATAATATGTACATGGATAAGCATGGGTCTCCCCCACGAGGCACCTTGTTTTTGATAACCGAGTCAAAAGCTCGACTCGAATCCCCATAAATGTGATCATTTAGGGATAATCATGGTATGGTCAATTTTTGGTGGGGCTTACATGATAAACAAGGCCCAAAAGCACGTGGAGTACTTTAAAAATCCGATAAACGTATACCGGGGTCAAAGATAGCGTCCTCGTTTTCGGATGAAAGACGAGACAACACAACTCCAACACAAATCCCAATGGGATAGAAGAAAATAGGAGAGAAGAAATAGAAGGGTGGGACAATGGGTAAGGCAAAACATTGAGCTACTCGAGGTAGACTCGCACCAATCAAATGAAAAGATTTTCCATTTATTGCATCGGTGGAAGACCGAGATTTCCCTATAAAAGCAATTCCAGGATCAAATATCTCGTCCTCGGTGGAGAAAGGGGAGGAAACATAAGGGGCTTCCCCCACACTAGGTCCACACAAAGCATCGTCAAAAGGAGAAGACGAGCTTGTAGTACTCAATACACGCGGTGATGACGGAGTTAGGATTGTAGAAATATCTTTTAAATTAGATTCAAAATCTTTTCCTTTTTCATCTTTAAAACTCTCCTTGTGAAAACCCGATTTGATTATGTCAAAAATATTTGGTGTATCTAAAACAATGTTAGTCACACTAAAAATTCTCACATTTTGAAAGCGTTTTGGTTTAGGTGGTGGCAAGTTTTCAAATCTTTTGTCAACAAAGAAAACCTCCCCATCGGGATCAACGTATTCATCATCTGAAGAATCACTCGAGATTGGAATCATAGGCTTAACACTCTTAACCTCCATCGGCGGAGGGGACGGAACTTCATTTTTATCAACTCCTAAAACTCTATTTGAAATTCTTTGACAAATGTTTTTGATTGGATTGACATTGTACAAAGATGTGATTGAATAAACATGAGAAAGAGTGGAGTTTTGTGTTGCATTAATGACGAGTTCTTCCTCATTGAAACGAAGAGTGATTTTTCTTGCATGCACATCGATAAGTGCTCTCGAGGTATCCAAAAAAGATCGACCTAAAATTAACGGAACTTTAGGATCGATGGGAATATCAACAACAATGAAGTCCACGGGATAATAGAATTTCCCAACTTTCACAAAGACGTCCTCGGCAACTCCACAAGCTAGAATCGTAGAATGATCGGCCATTTCGATTGACATTCTTGAAGGAGTGAGATTTGGAAGATTGAGCGATTTAAAAATCTCGAGAGGCATCAAATTAATACTAGCACCAAGATCGGCCAAGGCGTAGCATTCTTCCATGTCTTGGATAGCACATGGGATTAAAAACTTTCCAGGATCACCGACTTTTTGAGGTATGCGGCTTAGAAAAACCGAAGAACAACTAGACGATTTTTGCAATTTTTCTTTGTTATTCATCATACTTTTGAAGTTCGCGGCAAATCGAGGCATCATGACTAAGGCGTCGGCAAAACTTATATTAAAATGCAAGTCACGAAACATTTTCATAAAAAGTTCAAATTGATAATTATTTCGTTCTTGTGCCTTTTCCTTGTCTCGTCTTGATGGGTAGGGTAAAGGTGGTGTGGGTTGGGGCAAATTAGGCATAGGCATCGGCCTTGGAATCTCGGGTTCCATTGTGGGTATTGGTTCAACCGTAGGTGTGGTTTGAGCGGTACTTCGTGGGCTTGTAATGTGCTCCTTTTCAACCACGACCTCGGGTTCTTTCTCTTTTTCCTTCTCCATAGAAGTACTTGGACGAGAAGTGGGTTCTTTGAAAGTTTTACCACTACGAGTGGTAATAACCTTCAACTCTCCCTTCGGGTTCACGATGGTATCACTAGGAAGACCACCCGAAGAAGAGGGCTTACACATGATAGCTTCAAACATTTTAGCCATACGGTCTTCAAACTTAGATTGCCTAGCATCCGCTTTCAACAATTCTTGCTTAATCTCAGGTTGTCCTTGCTCCATTTTTTGTTGATTTTGTTGGAGTCGTGTGACATTTCCTTCCATTTTATTAGCATGAGTTTTTAGTTCATTAGCAAGTTCGTTTTTTAGCTCGTTTTTCAATTCGGACCTTAAGCTAATCATCTCACGTTGCATGTTATCAAACTTAGCATCATTAGCCTTAGCATAATCTAAAAATTCTCCTTGCAAATTTTTAGTGTGAGCATTTTGAAAACCTTGAGTAGGAGTTTGAAAATGACGGTTTTGGTTTTGGTTTGAAATTTGCCCATTTCCACTTTGGTAATTACCCTTGTTATAATTCCTTTGATTTCCTTGGTAATTTCCACCTTGATTGTTGTTTCGATAGTTATTAGCATTTTGATTTTGTGGAGCTTGATTTTGGCGGGAACCTTGACCGATTTGGTTATAAGTTCCCGTGGCTACAAAAGCATTCGAAGTGTTACCATCCGCGGTAATGCACTCGGAAAAATCATGAGCTCCACCACACGAAATACAACTCTTAGCAACCGCTTTAACCGAAGCGGTGTTTGAAGCTTCTTGAGCCTTCCAATGGGACATAAGGTTTGCAAATCTATCGAAAAATCGGTTTTCTTCATTTGCTTCATCATGTAATGCATTGATACTTTGAGACGATGATGAGCCCCTTTTGGCAACACTCGGTGTGTGACGAGGGCTATAAACCTTAGACCTATTCTCGATTATGACCAAAGCTTCTTCAACCGTTTTACACAAAAAATTACCACCCGCGGCGGCATTTAAATAATCTCTTTCATGATCGTTAAGTCCATTATAAAACGTGTCGATTTGGTGCAAATCGGAAAAACCATGATGAGGACATTCGTGTAACATCTCCTTAAACCTATTCCAAGCCGTAGAAAAACTCTCATTTGATTCTTGTGAAAATTTAGAAATCTCGTTTTTCAAATGCGTAGTCTTAGAGGGCGGAAAAAATTGGTTCACGAACTTCGAAACGAGATCCTTCCACGTCAATATAGAATTGGGTGGCTCTTTCTCTAACCAAATTTTAGCGGGCCCCGCTAAGGAATACGGAAAAAGCATCATCTTAATCGAGTCATTCGAGACATCCTTGAATTTGCACGTGGCGGTAAGACGATTAAATTGGCGGATATGGTTGTGGGGATTGTCCTTCTCATCACCACGGAATTTGTTGTTTTGGATCATCGACAACAAACCCGTTTTCACCTCAAAATTCTCCGCAAGGATTGCGGGAATCACAATAGCTTCTCCATAACCCTCGGTGGGTGCTTGAAGTAACTCCATCATAGTTCGATTCGCCATGGTCGGTTCTTCTCGTACAATGGGTTCGTCAATAGGAGACTCCTCACTAGAAAGAGTGAGTGATTTGTTTCTTCGTTTACGAGCACGTCTAGCTTTAGAGCGAGTTTGCATAAACGTCACGTACAACGAGAAGGCGAGCAAAGAAGATTCTTTTTGGTCTTTTGTGTTTTTTCAATTTTTTTTTTGTGGTTTTTGATGGTATTAACTTTTTGGAAATTGGTGAATATATTAAGTAGACAACAAGTCCACAAATCTCCTCACTAATCAAATCTCTTGATTAAAAAGGCCTCAAGGAATGAAAACGATCACGTGGAGTGAACCCCTTCGATGACTTTAGAACGATGGTGGAACACCAAATCGTTCAAGAGGGTTTAATCAAATGGAAACCAAGAAAATATATATGATATGTAGTAATACTTTGGGCGGCAAAACCCTCGATTCACTCTCAAAATCAAATACGCACAAGCAAGCGGAGGAAACGAGGCGGCGCGAAGCACTTAAGAGCCTTTTTCCTTTAGGTCGTGAAATACAACCGCCTTATACCCACCTTATAGTTTGTATTATCAAAATCAAGCTTCACGAAAGTATTTATCTATTTTTGCCTTTTTTCTTTGGTTTGAGATTCGAATACAATGATTGGGTAATGACCTCCCAAGTCAAGGTTGTGATTGCTCACGTATTTGGAGTACTTGTGTATTTATTGTTCTACGTATACAATATAGTAATAGTATTCACACAAAAACCGAAAAACGATAATACGTATTAATAGAGTGCTATTAATACAAATACTATATGGCTAATATAGAAAAACAACAATGTTCAATCAAAACACAACACGCCTCCCCGGCAGCGGCGCCATTTTGATGTAGAGATTTTGTATATACTTTATTTTAGGAAAAACAAAGCAACACAAAAAGCGGTAAGTATTAAGCGTCGGTTTAGGAAAACCAAGCACTTATGACCCTTGATGGGAATCGTTCTCTTGAGGAGGCTAGTGCGTTGTGAATTGAATTGATTGATTATGTTTTTGATTATTAATGAGAAGAAAAGAAGAGAAAATGACGAAGACGAAAAAATTAGAAAAATAAGGCAAAACACTACTAGAAAGTTACGACGAAGAACGTGAAAAACACAAAATTTAAAATTTTAATCTAAAAATTCCTAAAAATTACTAAAAATCCCAAAATAATATTCTAAGAGTTTACAAAAAATTCAAACTTGCCAAAACCTTTTAATTAATTTAATAATGACTTTTTAATGCTAATTAAAGCCCTAAAAATCACTTTTAAATATTAAAAAGCCCTAAACAAAATTTTATAATTTGTAAACCTCAAAAATGACCTAATTAAACTAAAAACTATTTTTAAAAATTTTAAAACCAAATTAAACTATTTTTAAACTCCTAAAAACTATTAAAATCTATTAAATCTTAAATTAATTCTAAAAATTAATTGAAAAGCCTAAAAATTATTCTACAAATGGGAAAAGTCCTAACTAATGATATAGAACCTAGGAAAAATGAAAAAGAAATAAAAATTAAACTTTTTATTTTAATGAATAAAATAATATTAAAATATTCTAAAAAATTAAAAGTCCTCAAATAAATTCTAAAAAATTCTCAAAAATCCTAAATATTCTAACTAGAAAGAAAATGTAAACAAAAGTTTCTAAAACCTCTTAATGAATTTTATATTAATTTTCAAAGTTTAATAAAAAACCTAAAATCAAATAAAATCAAAAATTAAAGTTTTTGAAAACTTTTTCACATGTAAACCTCAAAAATATCAATTAAAACCTAAAAACTATTTTTCCTAAAAATTAAAACTATTTTTTCTATTTTTTAATGACTTTTCTAAAAACGGGTACAAAATAAATCCTAAAAAATAATATAATAAATGGAAAAATCTAAAACCAGTCTAGAAAAATCACAAATTCTATAAAGTTCCTAAGAAAAATAAGAAGTGAAAAATAAGTTAAACAAATAAGCTGAAAAGAGCTTAATAGCTCACGGCTTGTTTTAATAAGCTAGAAAAGAAAACCCTTTATATTTAAAACAACACAACCTCTTACCAGTCAAAGTCCCTAGGGCAGCGGTAAGAGGTGTGTGTTGTGAGCGTGTGGTCGAGGGTTCGAGGTGTGCAACCCCCTTTTTGGACGATTTTTTTTTTCTTTTTTAACTTTCACAACCAACAACTGACCTCTAAACAGCTTAATTCCAATTCCAACTTCTTTTTAATCACAAGATTAAGCCAATTATGAAGATCAAAACGTGACAGATTTTTACTTGAACACAAAGTCCTTTGTTATCTTTCTGTTTTTCTTCACATAGGATGAAGAGCTCTCCAAGAGGGCTTGGAGGTGATTTGGTGTGTATTTGTGGAACACAAGGCACCCTTGTGCTCTTTCTGAGCACAAGGAGTCACAATAAGCAAGAACAACAACACCTAGCACATAAATATCAGAAAACAAATGCACACAAGCTCACTGAATGTTTCTGTGATCTTCCTAGGGGTCTGTTGGCTTAAAAGCTTACTAACTTGCAACCTAGTGGGATTCAAAAGCTCAAATTCAGCATACAAACTCACAACACGACATACAAACCAAAACAAACCTAGAATCAACCTATAACTTAACAGGTTTCAAGATCTCAAGCACAAAAATTCAACAAAATTGGCAGATTGTGGATATGCAGTTTTTTACTATACCTTTTCCTTTTTTCAAGCATACAAACTATTCAAAACTTGATCAAATCTACTTACCAACTAACAACAAACCTATCCTAACCTGATTTAAACCTTCTAACACCAATTTGAGACACAAATCAAAATGTTTGCCCTGCTAATCCTTGTAGCCAAACACTCTTTTAAAGATGAAAACCAAACTTTTTTCAAAGAAAAACCTCTTAAAACTTATCCAAACTGTTTCATATCCATTCAAGCATGCATATAATCATGAAAGAACACAAAACAAAGAAGATTCATACATTTTAGCATGCATCCACAAAATCAAACCCAAATCACTATTTTTGAAAACTTTCAAAAGGGAAAAGAATTTATACCTAAGGACCTTACTTCCAAGGTCCTTTGTGGATGAATATCCACCTCCCTTACCAACACGGGTTGGTGCAGATCCTTTAACAAATCAGCAACCCTTTTCCTGTTTAAGGCAAAATCAAAGAAAAAGCAATATAACAATATATATTTTGTTTCCTCTTTTTTCTTTCTTAAAAACTTTTCCAAAACTTCCACAAACTCTTAAACTTGTTTTAAACACTTCCAATTTCATAAATCACTAGGCTTTTTCCACTTTCACTTCAAAAGCTTAATGACTTATTAAAAATCTGTCCACTTTTTATGAAAACCTTTCTTAAAATCAAACTCAACTTTCTCAAATTAATGGAACTCAGTCTTAGCCTTTTCACAATACACAAACTTTTAAAAACAATAAAAGGGAATTACACTTGTATCCAACAAACACCACAATTTTATTTTCTTAAAAAGGAATTACATGTGAAAATTTGCTTAAAAACTGGAACAAGTATATGAGACACATCCGTCTCATATTTATACATGAAATAGAACATACTAGAACAAGGGAATTAAAAAAATACAAACTAGTAACCCTAATTTCTGAAATCTCCAATTTGCCCCTCTTGTTCTTGACGATTCTTGGTCAAAAAGACATTGGCATGTGATAGGACAGCTGGAACTTGATCTTGAACGTAGAAAATGGCTTGGAGGCCAAGTAGTATCATCACAATCGCTAATTTGGTCGGGCATTGGGTTGTGTGAAAAGGACGGGTGCAGGGGAGTGCCTTTGTGAGGACCACAGGCCACGTGGAGGGCATTGGTTGAGTGGGTTTAGGTGAGGAGAAGGCTAATTAAAGATCTGGACACTTTAGGCTTAAACCCCCTTGAATTAAGGCTTAATTGATCTGGGAATTTTAGGGTTTATATGTTTAGAAAAGGGGGTTTAATCTTAATTGGGTTTAAACAATTTTTAAAAACGTGTTATGGGAGGGAAATTGGGTTTAGTGGGATTTGACCGAGAGTTGACCCTAGTTTAATATTAAACCGGGTTATATGGGATTTGGGCCTTGGGTGTTTTTGGGCTTAAGGTGGGTAATTGCAACGCCAGTCCATAGCAAACGTAGTCTCCATTATCTTTTTGCATTTTCAGTCCAAAGCCGTTAAGTATTTTTCATCCATAGTCCAAACAGATTTGCAAGATTAGTCCTTTGTCCATTTTAGGCTAACTTTAGCATACTTAACCAATTTCCAAGGGAATTTCTTGCATATTCTTCATTCTTCAAGGGTCAAACTTGTATATATGACTTTTGGAGGGTCAAATATGACAAGTGATTCAAAGATGAGGGGCCATTTTTGCCAATTCTTCAAACTTGAGGGTCTTTTTGCAAAATTCCAAATTTGAGCTTGGTTCATTGTGCGACTTCATTTCCCGTGTTCGTTTTTTGATTGATTCTTGTGTTCTTTTGCCAATTCCTCAATATCCGTACCTAAAAATACACAAGTAACAAACACGAGCATATATTTGGTCTATTTTATGATATTTTATGCATTTTAAGGCCGTTTTGGACGATGAGACCATGTATAAAAGTAGTCTCATCAATTACCAAACCATTCAAAGAACGGGGACAATAATCTTGGTGTTTCATAGTCCACCAAGGTTTGATGGTTCATTGTTTTCTCCATTATGTTTCATTCCTTTCTCCTATACGTGTCCCTCAACGAACAATTGAATCACCGAATAGGCGACAGTCCCACTAAACTGATCAAACCTAATTGCATCCTATATTCTTGCAGCAATAAGAATCAACAAACAACAGAAACAAAATAACTCGAGAGGTAATTGGTATAAATGAATGTAACCTCATTTTAACATATTATAGTTTATTTAATACCATAGAACAATACTACAACCGGCATCAACCTATCAAAAAATTTCGAAAACAATCAGCATAGAACAGCGAACACCAATTATGAATCATCACGCTAGCCGAAGCGTCATCAACCCATCAAAACTTGGGAGCAACAATTATAACATATTATAGCTTATGAATAGCTCATGAACAATACTTGTTTTTTTACTGTTTCGAACATCACTCGCCAATCATCACCTTATCCCAACCGTCACCAACCCACAACAAAATTGGGGGCAACGATGGTGGTAAAATGAAATCGTGATAACCCATCGTCATCAACCCGTCAATCATAGGGGGCAACGCCAGGACCAGTATATAGCCTGAAAAATCCAAGAACACTAAATTAAAAACACATATAATTAAACACAACTAAACCACCATCTGTGACATTCGAATACCCAGATTTAAACTTAACCCAAAAAAATATAGAAAAAACCAATCTTCTGATAAAATTAAAAAACAATTAAACAAAATCTGGAATCTGACAAACCTTAAGAAACAACATGAGTAGAAACGTTGTGGTTGGGATTACGGACACCAATCATCTTCATTCCGAAAATCTTAAACCAAATCACTGAAGTATCAATTTAGAACCAATTAAAAAACAACACTAATCCACAAAAAATTGGGGCAACGATGGTGATAAAGTCAAATCGTGATAGCCGACCGTCACCAACCCGTGAATCATAGGGGGCAACGACGTACTGGCAGAAGGAGTGACCATCGCGCAATCCTAATCGAAGATCGGGGGCAATAATCATCAAAAGGAATCTCCATCGCAAACCCTAATCGATGATTATAGGTGAGATAGAGACACCATGGTTTTGCGAGAGAGATAGAGGCAATGTTTTTTTTTTCGTTTTTTAACCGTAAAAATGATATGTGAGAGGCGTGTTTTTTTTAATTCGTAAATTCCCATAATTTATTATAGTTATAATTATGGCAAGAAACATGTATGTCCGTATCTTTTCGATTCGGTGACTTCTGACCGCTTTAGATGGATTTGTGTTTGTATACAAGTTGTTTCTTATGGAAACCAAAACTGTGTCTTTTCTATATAATTTAAAAGATTATCAATAAAGCAAATAATAGAAGTAAAATTATGTTAAACAACTAAATCCAAATTAGAAGTCAAACTATAGATTTCATTATATTATTACCTACCAAAGCAAACTTTACCAGTTACGGCAACCATTGATGTCTTCAACCACCACTTCCACCTAACCGAGAGGATTATTTTAAATGCCACTATCACCGTAACGGATTAGTTTAAATCCCACCAACCATAGATCCACAAAAAGTGGACTTGTAAAAAAATTTGGATCTGAACTAGCATTTACAGATCTGAACGATACAAGGATATATGGTGGTTGACATCCTCCTCCGATCTCCACCGTTATCTTTATATTCCAACCATAATAGCTTTGATTCTCCTCCATCACACAGCCTGCTCTAAACTTGATTTCGATCTTCTCATAGAAATTGATTTCGATATATAATACCCACAAACTAATTGTGCTTTTGAATATATCATGGGTGGTTTTATGTTGATAAAGAGATAAAAAGTGGCTAGGTTTACTTTGAGGCAGACAAAATAGATTGGTTATTTTTTAATATAAAAATTATGCCCAGAGTTTTTTTTTAGTAGGACGTTTTTAAATTTGTAGGACATGATATTCCCATAATACCCTTTCATTTTTTCCTTTAATTGAATAGAAGATACTTCATCTTTTATGTAATTACATCATCATAACCATTAATCAAACACATCTAATGGTTCATATTAACTTTCAGAGTTCTACATGATTCTACTCTTAAAATGAGTTCTACATATAACTGTTACATATATATATATATATATATATATATATATATATATATATATATATATATATATATATATATATATATATATATATATATATATATATATATATATATATATATATACTAGCTTCGTAACCCGCCCAACGGGCGGGGTCGTTTTTTTGTTGGTCCGAAAGGTTTATTGTTCGTGCGTTTTAAGTGTATTTTATTTCTAATTTAATCTTTAATATATTTAATTTATATTTTACGCTTAAGTAGCGTTATATTTATGTTTTAAAAATAACCTTTTTTAGAATTCAATCCGAATTTAAATAAATAATTTTTTAATATTTTAAATTTCTTAAAGTCAGAATAATATATTTTGTTTTACAATTTCAATTTTTTAAGAAGTGTAAAATGCACCACATGTCCACATGGGTAGTATCACACGTACTTTTTAATCGATTGTTTTGCTTTTAGCCGATTAATAAAGTGGTTACGAACCACCCGTTCGATTTTAGAAAAATTGATTTTAAAAAAAAGGCATTTTATAAAACAGGTTTATATGTTTTTCGGTTTGGATCATAAATCGTTTTTTCTCACGTCTAGCTGTATCTATTGTATGAACTTAAACCGATTTTTCTTCTTCTCTATATACCTGCAAAAGATTAATAATAAGTTTTAATGTGTTAAGCTACTTAACGTTATCAGATAAAAAAAATATTCAATTTTTTTAAAGTAGTAAATTAGCAAATTCGCAATTACATTTAAACAAAATTATTCAAACACAATTATCAATTGACACGATAATCACTTTTAGTGAATATTAGTCTCGTTATTAAAACTTTAAAGTAGATTATGCAATTTTTTTTAAAGTGCATTTAGTGTTGATTTAGGATTTTATTAAAAAAAATTATAAATGAAAGAAAAAACATTTATAACGTCAAAACGTGAGTCTCTTGTCATCATAAACCTTAAAAACTTTGTAGTTCCAAAACTGAATTTTATACTCGTTAGTTTTTGCACGCTTAGTGAGTTGAGAGTCAGAGGGCAATACAAAGACAATTTTTATTTGATATAGGTATTCGTGCAAGTATTAAGCCCATTATTTATTAGATTATTAGTGACACAATATAACATTTGGAGTTGAGATATAAATATTTTTTTTAGCATAAACCACATCAACCAATCACATTTATTCAAACTAACTCTTCATATTTTTTTAAAAAATTAAACATCTCACAAACGGTAAATCGTCAAGTGACAAAAAATACACCATTACAACGAAAATTAAATCATCTTTCTATCGAGGGGCACATAAATATATACTTTTGACAAACTTTTTTTCCAGAAAAAGTCATATATGATTCGTACCACGGATCATATATGATTTTCAAAATCATATATGATCGTGATACGAATCATATATGATTTTCTCCGAAAAAAGTTCGTCAAAAGTATATATATGTGCCCCTCGATAGAATGATGATTTAATTCTCGTCACAATAATATGTTCCATTTTACGTAACGATTAATGATTTGTGAAGTATTTAATTCTAAAAAAATAATTTTTTTGCTAAATAAAAAAATTAGTAGCTGTTATTAGTTGATTGGGTCTCTTATAAAAAACGATTTATGTTAGAAATTTTCCCATAACATCTATAGTCATATTAACTAAGATAAAAAAAAGCATTTCGGGCCATCCCATCCAAAGATTCCAACGCCCCTACAATTACAAACATTCGTTAAATTGGTTCTTAAAAATACTTCCAAAGCCCCTATATATTTTACAAGTTGCGAAAGTCTTAGAATGTTCGCGAACATGATGAACTCATAGTTAGAAACATATGTTAGTTTTACTGGTTATATACATTGTAGTTTCAAACACCCATATAAGTACTCCACTGAGAGTAAATCACTTAGGTACATCAAAATATCAAAGATTCAAAAAATTAGCAAAAAAAATAATATAAAATTCTCATAGCGTAAGATAAGATGGAGGCAAGCAAAAGAAACAATGATGTTTTTGTTATTATTAATCTAATCCTGTAGCTTTTTTTTACTAAACGATCATCATTCCACAAAGGGACCAAATTAATAGTACTTGGACTTTACCTCTCATTTTGAGTTAGAAAACGTTATAGAAAATACAATATTTGAAAGTAAAAAAATCTATAAAGCTAAAAAAAGAATATACAAACCACATACATGCACTATATTGAGATAAGATAATACAAAGCACTAATCATAATCTGAGAGCATGAAAACTCAAGTTTTGAACAAATGAAACTTGCAAGAGGTGGTCATAAACTTTTAAACTTAGCGACGCGAAGACTGCAAATGGATTTTCGTTCGTTTAAAAGAAGTTAAACTAATTTGCTTGCAAAAATGGATTTCATTACGAAACAAAATTTATTAAAAACCAACTGTCAAGTTGTAAAATAGGTGTTAGAACTCGCTTAAAATAAACTTGCCAATAGGACACTTTCAATTAAGTTCGGCAAAAAAATCCGCATCCGCAAAAGCCGAATCGCACCCGCATCCGCAACTACAAAACATACAACAATAATAGGAAACAACATATAAAAGCATCAAAGAGTGTACTGGAAAACCATCCTTGGCACAGAAAACTGTCAATAAGTCTTCATCGTGCATATCCCAAAATTTTATATTGAATTCATCACCATCGGTATATCGGCTTTTGAATAGTATATATAAAAATGTACATCACCAACAGATGCTTTCACCAGTCCTTTATAATGCTTCACGACACCTTGACGGCTTGACCCTCATTCCATTCCACCATGTATGATTCACCTTTGTCATTTGTACCACTTCTAAACAACCTGAAAGTTCTATAAATAACAATCATCAACATATTCATATTTTCAGTCAGTTACTCCTTTGCATTTATAAAATAAAATAAATAAAGTTCATACCTTGTCCTATCTCATTCGACTAATGATGGCGGATTTGCTAAGTTAGTTTATCTCTGAAATAAGATTTTCTTGAACAGCCCTATGGTTGCATAAGTCCAGTGAAAGATATGGTGATCATCGTTTCTTCATGATCAAACTATCTACTGGAGGATTGTAACGTTAATTTCTACTATCAAAC
This sequence comes from Glebionis coronaria, assembly GCA_025667525.1. Taxonomy (NCBI): domain Eukaryota; kingdom Viridiplantae; phylum Streptophyta; class Magnoliopsida; order Asterales; family Asteraceae; genus Glebionis; species Glebionis coronaria. The sequence continues at coordinate 28,506 of JANFOE010002248.1, forward strand.
TTGCTACTCAATGCATACCAAAACTCAGATAAGCTGAGCTAACATGCCAACAGTGAAAGTATTAGCAGTAGTTTCCCTAATACACCACACTTAAGGGAAATTAAAAAAGCAAAACTTTTAATACCGATATCATTTCTTTGATTATCTGGTCTCAAATGAAACAACGACATAAGGATCAACCGGCAGTGATCAAAAACATCAAAATCTAAAGATATTCAATCTGTTGTTCAAGCGATAATCTAAATAGCGGCAAATAATCTCACCCACTCTCCGCCATCAGAATGATGCCAATTCTTCTTGCAAAAGCCAAATACTGTCTTGATTTCCTTAACTACAATCGAAGTAAGCAAATTATAATGCAACAATATATGAGGCCATGAATAAAAAACATGTAAGAAAATAATGAAGGGTTCATATGACGGTGTAAACCCGTGAATAGTGTTCACATAAATCATTCTATGTGAGGTTATTCTTTTTGCTTTCTTCAAAGTGTCGGAGTGAAAAGACATCCATAATGAGGTTGTTTAAAGAGCCATGCCACATTACTATAGGTCTAAGGCTTATGTAAGTCCTTTTTTGTACTGATTTGTGACAAAATACACATTGTCTATATCTGACTGGTTATGATTAAAGAGATAATGTTGATCGCGCACGCGTAAAACTGGTAGTAAACTAACATAAAAGGAAACGAGCCGGAAGTCACCCATATATTAAAAATTTTAAATTTTTTGAGTCATAACTGGCATAATGATATCCAAAACGGCTAGAAGGGAAAAGTAAATCATTATCTTTTGTCCGGATCTTATAAACTTCTTTAACATATACTATTTTGTTCATAAGTTCCCCGGTCTCATGTATCCAGGGGGAATGGTGCAAAAGATCACACGTTTACTTGTATAACTGCCAGTTCGCATCTCATATGAATCTAAAAGAAACTGCATAGAAAATGAAGCAACAAATGCTATATATATAGCCTTCATGAACTCCGAAAAAGATAGTCATATGTTAAAAGTTAAAACACACACCTCAGAATATGAATTTGCCTCAGAAAATATGACTCAAACGTATTTTGCCTTGGATTTGCTAGTGCAGTTTTATTACCAAAACATATAATAGTTATAAATCAAATTAAGTTTATCACATAATAATAGCTCGTGTTAGCTGCTAAACATGTTTTTTGATACTCAGCATAGAAGATAGACGAAGGTGGTTCCACAACTCGAACCCACTCAGCCCATCCCATGGATGCAGAAACCATCCAATACACTTTTCCTAGCACAAACACAATTGGTAATGTGAACACTTAAAAATTAATACGGGGTGGAGGAGAGTATAGTAGAAATTGAACCATTAACACCTAACTGGTCAAAATTGTGCCTTCAGTTTTAAAATTCTAAAACGATACCTGGATCTTGAGGGTAGTAGCAAACTCATCACGATCCAACAACTGACAGATCTGCACAAGCTTTCTAGTAGACTTCTTAGACATATATCACCACTATTTTGTTTCATGACATATATATCTACAAAATAAGATATATTATATAAAAATAATTATCAGGCTTGAAAAGCAAGTAAAAATGGTGACGACCTCGGCATAACCCAATCTTGAACTACATAAATAATTAAGTCATTTTTTAGCCAATTTACCTTAAAAGAGATCCTCCAGCATGTTGCATATTTTAATGTCTTGAATCGTGACAGTCTTCATCATTTCTTGTTCTGATTTCAGAGCCGACATCTAGAAAACACAGGAATTATAAGTGGCATAAAATTTTAATAAGATACTTCCAAAATAACAGAAACTACAAAATTGTAGAAATGTACTGTTTGATGATCATCTTTAATCCCCTCTGAAGCAAAAGCAACTTGATCAAGGTTAAAAGTTTGATTGTAACGCAGTCCTTCATACTGTGCCAAGATTCGTTGAAGGTTTTTATGTACGCAAATGAATACATAATGGCAACTTATCACACATTTAAATAGTAAGAAGTATCTTGCATTCTTTTTTGCTCAAAAAATCCCATTGCTGGGGCTTTCACATCTTCGCTGGCCAGATCAGGTCCGGTTTTCTTGATATGTTCCTAAGACTAACGATTTTCCATATCGAGAATTCACCTGTTCGATTTTATGAACTGTTAATCTACCTAATATTCAACCTGCATTTTCTTTCGGCAATTGCTGATATTCAACCTACATTTTCTTTCGATTTTATGAACTATTAATCACAGCCATGACTACAGCAACGATCATGGTATCATGAAGAGAAGTTAAATATTTCCATACCCGTACAAAAACAAACGTAGTCATATCATAGGTATGAATCATTTGCGCATATAGCCAAAGATCACATCAGCAGTCACCAAGGGGATTCACCTTATCAAGAGAATGGTAAAGCAATTCTTAAGTAGAAGTTAGTGACAAGATCTTGGGTTAGATACTATAATGTGGATGTGGAAGGTTCAATCACAAACCAATATTCTAAATGAATATCCATAGACAAGAGCAGGTAAATATATTAGAATAGTCATGGTTATACAACAATAGTGAATATCACTGCCCAGAATTGCATAAATGTATATATATATATATATATATATATATATATATATATATATATATATATATATATATATATATATATACAATATATTACACATATACATATATATACACATATACATATATTCACAGTAGGAGCTACACTATAAAGAACTTATACTCTACTCACATTTTTCTCGATAGAAGAAAAAAATTATAGGCTCCTAATAGTTTGATTTGTATCAACAAAACCTAAAGAAAGAACCTCATTTTGACCCACCCTACCAGGCTGATTAGTTGTCCCCCTGAAGCGAGCTTAAAATATTTTCCTTGAGATTCAATGAAGGCCTCAATAAAGTCATGTGTGATTGAAAAACTCGAGAAAAATGGCTCATTGTTACGAAGTTCATTAAATTTTCGTATAGAAGTACAATCAATGCGGCAATAGGAGGTAAGATAGATTAAACCATCAGCAAGTATCAACACAAACGACATGAGATCGACAATCAAATTTAGTATCATAGAAAGAAAATGCAAAGGTACCTTAGTGTTGCAAGTAACGTTGTTGCACATCCATGCAACCCTCTAGAGTCATGTGCATCATGTCATTTATCCCTGCATAACTGAACGATCTTTGGTTCCAAATCCACTACTGCTACTTAAAAGCAAGTGTTACATGCCCCGTTTACTCTACAATAGGCTAAAAACTCGAGAGATAGCTTCTTAGTAAAATAAAAATATTGAACATACTGGGCTGATTAGATTCAATGAAGGTATCAATAAATTCAACATATGACTGAAAAATCTCGAGAAAAAGGCTCATTTTTACGAAGTTCATTAAATTTGCGTATGAAGTATAGTCATTGCAGCAATAGAATTTAAGAGAGATGAAACCATTAGCAAGTATCAGCACTAACGACATGAAACCGACAATCGAATTTAATAACAAAGAAATAATAAGTAAAGGTACCTTATTGTGGCAAGTAACGTTCCATGCAACCCTCCAGAAGCCTATGCATCATGCCATTAATTCTTACTCGAAGCACAATCTAATCATTCATTAAGCTCTTTATGATATGACATTGCTGCAGCAGAAGCTAGTGAATAGCTTGCAACAACACCACCAACTGAAGGAACAATCTTGACTCCTTTTGACTGGCAGGATTTGATGTCTGAGCTCAGTTTGATGCAACCATAGCTGCTTGGATCACAGTGACCGACAAGGTTGATAACCGGAGTCTGCCGACCACCAAATGAGGAAAGGAAAGCGATGTTTACGTACTTATAGTTTCCTATGGCATAAGTCTGCGCCAAAGTTCCTTCATTCCCGTTTTGACCCCAGTATATGGAAATCCCACCAGCATCAGAACTCATGACAAGGAAAAGTGTCAGGATCAAGGATAGAATGCCAAAGGGCTGTTAGGTCGACAATCCATTTTCAGTAGACTATATTTTGCTGGTGTCAGTCGTTGCAAGTGTGTGCTGAAATGAATACATAACAAGTGTTTATATAAGTAAGAGTAGTGATGTTGTTTTGTGAGAAATATATTTTGTTAATTGTGCCTGTATCTTGAATGCTAAAGACACTATCTATTTACAATAAACTGCTTACATAACTGAAAATTCAGTCACATACGCGATGTTGCAAAAGGAAATCAGCATTTTTATAGCCAGGTTTAGCACCACAAACTCAGGAACTTCATCACCATCTCCCTAAATGGTTGACATACCAAGTGCGCAACTGAAAAGATCAATTGAAGGTACTTCTAATATTAGTTCTGAACTTCTTAATCCAAAAATTTATTGCTTTTGGTTATCTTATATAAACCGACAGAGAACACATACGATAATTAAGAACCAAATGGCCCTGCGGAGTTGTGGTTATGATAACATTTCTAGGACCTGCTTGACTAACTTCATCCAAAACCATGTTCAAACGAATCATGGTTCCAATGATAATTCTTCCAAACCAACTACGAATAATAAATTCATTTATCAGTTAAAAACGTTACCCCAACATTCAATTAGAGAGGATATGTGGTAAACATAACACGAAGTATAAAGTTTTTGAACTTACCCCACAACACCATCACCATCAAGATTAGCTGCTTCAAGGTCAGCCACAGTTTTTTTTCTTGTAAGAACCCACTGCACCAACTACCTTTGCCTACTCTCTATATAAAACTCAGCAAAAGCAAATAGCATCTGAGCTAAACATAACTGTATCAGGTACTGGAATATTACGAAGGACTGAAATTTCGTTTAGAGAGCTACGACGTTCTAAAGTGCTAACACATTTTCTTGAGTCATTCTCACTTTTTCCTTTATACTCTTGTACATTGTTAACCTATTGCAACACATATAATGCCAAGACCGATTATTAATGGAATTGGTTTTGATGTGATATTGCCTCATTCTCATTTTACCTGCAAGTAATTGATCACTCGGTGCTTTTGACAAGTGGATTGTAATCACACCTGATATTAAAATATAAATACGATTAATAAATGTCTTGATTACATAAAACTCACGGTAATAAAAATTAGACAGAACGTAATATTCCATTAGACTTTAAAATTGGTGCTTTTGACGAGAGGATCTAATCACACCTGATATTAGAGTATAAATACAATTACTAAATGTCTTGATTACATAAAACTAAGCTATTGCTTACATTGATTCATTCATGTAGGTCGTATATTAGCTGTTGGTGGAGCTCGTCGCCAATCTTCGCAGGGCCAATACCTTGCTGCAAGAACAATCTACCTTCTGTTCACCTGTTTTTAACTCAAAATACGTGCGTCCCTTGATGTTGTTTGCACTCCTTCTAATGCAGCGAGAATGATATTTTTTTCTCCATTACTGCCTGATCAAGTAGACGAAAGGGATATAAAACTTTTACAGTTTCTTCTTTAACAAAATTGAACCATGCCATTCACGAGTTTCCAAAATCATACCTCAAAACAAGTTCAAGTATATCCAGGAGCCCACTCCTCTTTGTTTTGCAAAGGGGCATTTGGTAAACGCTACATAACCAACTTAGGTGGCGTCATTGACGTAAGATCTTCATGAGTTCCTGACAGCAGCATATGCAGAGTGAATGAGGAATTACCTCAAGCATACCAGGTATAAACTTATGAAAATCATGACCATATAAAATTTATAATGGATCACCCAGGGTAGTATTTAGGGTGAAAATGCATATTAACTATTCAGTTTAATAAATAAGTCATCATGCTTTAGATATTATGTTTACCAACATAATGGTTATGGGATCCAGTAACTACAGTGAGGACAAACAATAAATAGGAGATGGAGGTTCCTATAAAAAAGAAACTTTAGTGCTGTTAATAAATCCAAGCAAAGGAGTGCTATTAATAAATCCAATACAACAATGATTACAATGGTAATTAACCTGGTTAAAATAAAACATGGTTAGATGGCCAGTTATAGATCATAGGCATCATCTCGTCCTTATCCTTGGTCTCGTGGGAATGGCCAATGACCTGTAATATTATATCATTATATTCAAGTAAAATGAGACGTACACTTTAACAACCTAACTTTTTGTGGGTTCATTATTAGGGCTTTGAGAAGATAATTACCTGCAAAAAAACAAACATATTCATACACAATATCTAAAAAGTTATAACATAGTCTTGAGAAGGAACAATACCTTTTTTGTTGTGATTTAAGAATGTATATTAAATCCATGTATATCATTCAACAAAATGATATTAACATGATAAAAAAATCCCTGCAAAATAAAACATAGAAGACATTCATTGGGACCAAAGAAGAACCGAAGACATTTAAAAATTAGAAGAAACATAGTGTGATCTAGGGGTGTTAGGCTTGTGGATATGTTGTGAGAAGATGATGATACAGGTGCATTAGGGTTCTGATAAAAAAATAGATTAATACGTGATTAATAAAAAATTATAGATTAGGATGATATCTTGAGATATTTTCTAAAAATCAAAAGACATCATAATATTAAACAGATACCATTATTCTTTTACGGAATATATTAACTATGTTTTGGACATATGAACACAAATAATTGTTTAGCTTAGATGGTAATACTCATTGTCTTATAAACAAAAGCCTTAGGTTCGAATCCTACCTGAGACTTAATTTTTAATTAATCCAGATCGGCCCAGACTTGAACCGGACCGATCCAGACCGTCAAAACGAATTTCAAACGCAGTTTTTAAAACTGCATTTCCAAAACGCGATTTTCAAATATTTGCGATTTCAAATCTGAATTTTGTGGAATTTGGAGATTTTATAGGAAATTATGAAATACTATTGGCTAAAAGATGTGACTGGGATATGACTGGATTAAAAAGTGTGGTTTCAAATCATAATTATACCTATATATAATATATATATATATATATATATATATATATATATATATATATATATATATATATATATATATATATATATATATATATATATATATATATATATATATATATATATATATCAAACAAAATCAAATCAAATCAAAAACCCTTATATAGGAAGGATGGTGAAAAAATGCCTTAAATACAAAATTCTATAAAAATGACACATGTAATTCATTAAAGGGTTTCCATTAAATGATGGTGAAACAATGTCTTAAATACAAAGGATTTCCATTTGAAATTCATTAAAGGGTTTCCACAAAATGATGGTGAAACAATGCCTTAAATATAAAGGGTTTCCATTTGAAAAATGATGGTGAATCAATGCCTTAAATACAAAGTGGTTCTATTTAAAATTAATTAAAGGGTTTCCATAAAATGATGGTGAAACAATGCCTTTAATACAAAGGATTTCCATTTGAAATTCATTAAAGGGTTTCCATAAAATAATGGTGAAACAATGCCTTAAATACAAAGGGTTTCCATTTAAAATTCATTAAACGGTTTCAATAAAATGATGGTGATACAATGCCTTAAATACAAAGGGTTTCCATAAAATGATGATAAAACAATGCCTTAAATAGAAAATTCCATAAACTTAACAATAATATTAATTTTAAAAAAAATAATGTAAAAAAATTATTCATAACATTAGCATATACAAAATTTATTAACTCATAAAATTTAAAAATACATAAAATATTTTATACGATGTTATTAAATTCTAAAATAAATTAATGTAACAAACTTATTCATATTCCATAAAATGATGGTGAAACAATGTCTTAAATACAAAGGCTTTCCATTTTAGATTTATTAAAGGGTTTATAACATGATGGTGAAACAATGACTTAAATACAAAGGGTTTCCATAAAATAATGGTAAAACAATGCCTCAAATACAAAATTCCATAAACTTAACAATAATATTAATTTTTAAAAAAATAGCAAGTTTTGGGTTTACGTTTACATTTGTCCCCGGCAGCGGCGCCATTTGATAACTATGTTTTTACTCAGTTAAAAAGTTCTTTGATGTGTGTCTAATCGAATTGATTACTGGTTTTAAGTACGACTCAGTTGATTTTGGTAAAACAAATATTTTTGGTTGATTTTAAATTAAAAGTGCAAAGACGATAAAGTAAAAGAACGTTAAAATAAAATGGGCGTTAAAATATAAATCTAAGTCTAACTTAAAAATAAAGTTTGCAATATTTAAAAACGTGACGGAAAGTAAATTAATTAAATGACGTAAATTAAAAGCGTGACGAGAATTAAAATTGAAAAAGTATTAAAATGAGAATGAAAGAATTAAACAAGACAAAATATAAAAAACCACTCTAATCGGAATATATTCCGATCAGACTCAATCGGAATGTCAAATCCTACCTGTCGGAATATTGATCGGAAACCTCAGATCGGAATATGTCACTTCTTCAGATCGGAATATCCAAACAAACCTTGATCGGAATATGAACTCACCTCTGATCGGAATATGGGATAGACCCTGGTCGGAATGCTGAGCAGAACCCCTAATCGGAATATCGTCACTATACCTGATCGGAATACCACACAAACACCTCGATCTGAATGAGGAAAGGAGCACCAATCGGAATAACTGTCACTTACCTGATCGGAATACCCAAACCTCCCCTGATCGGAATACCAAAGCCCTCCTCGTCGGAATATTGTAAACCCTTTTCCGACCAAGCCAAAGAGCTGGTCGGAATATGAAACCCTTTTCCGATTTACCAGATCGGAATACGGAGGAAAAAGCACAAAATAAGCTAGAAAAATAAGCTACTAATCAAATAAGCACACGTCTAAAATTCTAATCAAACAAGTATAAGAAAAAGCTACTAAACTGAAATTTAAAGACTTTTAAAACACGAAATGGAAAAGATTTACAAAAAACAAACTTTTATATAAAAATAACTTTATGAAAACAAATAAGCTATAAGAATCAATAATCTAAAACAATCACAAGCATAAAAACACAATCTTTAATCAAATAAGCAAGATAATAAACATGTAATCATAAAGATCAAGCAAGAAAGAAAGGTAGAATGAGAGATTTTAACAAGAAAAGTAAAGGTGCAATTAAAATAAAAGTAACTTACTTGGAAAATTAAAGTGCAAGACAAGGTAATTAAATGTGCAATAAAGTAAATGTGCAAGTAAATAAAGATGGAAGAACTAGTGTCACTCTAGCCAACCAAGAAAAATGATTAACAACGAATCTATATATATAGGGGAGGATTAGGAAGCTTCCTCCCCTCTTTCATTTTCTCTTAATTGCATCATTAGGCCCTTCCTTCTTAATCTCTTTGTTAATTGCACCACTAGTCCTTAAGCCTTCAAATCTTCTTTAATCTTGGACTTTAATGACTTTTGGCTCGGGATTTATTTGAACTCGTCTTTTAATTCTTCAATAAAATAGACTTGAGTTCTTCGGCTTTAGGTAAACTTCCGTCTTTCGAATTTTTCTTCGATAAATCTTCAGAATTGGTCTTGGACTTCCGTTCTTTTTGCACTCTTGACTCTTTGACTTCATCTTTCATCTTTTTCTTCAATAAAAGCCCGTAAATGCCGTGTTTTCTCCATTTTTTATCTTTTCGTCCTAAATCACAACAAAAACACAAACCACGCATAATTCCGACATAAAAGACATAAAATACACGTTTTGGCTTGGTTATTATTGTAATTAAGTGGTAAAAAGGATGGGTGTTTACACACCTATCAAATCCCCTACACTTGACCATTGCAATGTCCTCATGCAATGTATTAGTTACAAAGCACGTTTACATTTTTCATCATGATCAATCCATAGTGGCCTTTATTAAAGAGATAGAAAATTACAAATATTCAAAGTAAAGAAATCAAAAGCATACATTGGGTTCTTGGAAATGTCATGAATAATCATCATCCTCAAGTTTTCACTTTCTCCAAACCAAGCTTAAAAACGAGATCATTGTTATTATAAGTTAGCAAACTAACACGAACTCATGTGGGACAATTATTCACTTAGACTCCCTTATTCCTAGGTGTATCTCTTATATTTTATTGTTGTCTTGAATGATCACGAAGATGCATTGTTGACTTATTTCGATAGTTATTTAGTCCGAAAATAAAGTAAACGATTTAATCAATAGTTAGCTAAAGGACAAAATCTTTTAAAACTGCTTCTCGGGGCCTCATAAAGTTCATATCTTGGCATAACTCGCTTCGCGATTTGAGACCTTTCTCGGACCGATATTTGGCAGCGACTTCATACTTCAAACCTTGAGAGACGTTCATGAAATTATGATCTTCTCTTCATATAGGAATTTCTTCACTTGAAGTTTTGAGAGATTCATACTTGGACCACGACTTCTTCATTTTTCTCCAATCATTATTTTGGACTTTGATATACAACGATCCGCCTCCTTTTATGACTTGGATCTATTTATCCTCATACCTTGCTAGGGTCTTTTCGGATACACTTCTCCATGACTTTTGGGGAGTTTTTGCTTTTCGTCGTGTGTCTCGATCCTTCATATTGATTTTTGATAAATGATTCTTCACATGAATTTGGATCTTTAGCAACAAAATATAGCCCTCATGCCTTGTTAGGGCCTTTTCGGACTCGCCAATCTTCGCGTCCCGCTTCAATAAGTTATGCCTTGGCTATGAACTCTAATCCATACCGAGCAACTTTTAAACGATCTTGGGCTAGAAGCTAAGTAACTTTTCAAATCGTACAACCTTATTTATTGCAGATAAAGTTTTTAGCAGGCGATGGGAGAATAGGCTCATAATTAACTCACATAAATTCACGAAAGAATACCGAACTTATAATTTGCTCTATCATCTCTCGTTCTCTACAGTTTAAAATCTCAAGGAATGAGACTCGTGGATGCTTAGCCTATTAAATCAAAGTTTTGGGTTTTCGAGTCGCCTATAGGATCTTGCAAATTCTTAGACTTTTTCAAGTTTAGAAATCTCATTTTAAAGTTCCCTTGATAAACGACTCTCTAGGATCAATTATAGGAACTTGCGAAAAGTTCTTGTTCTTAACCCGTGAGAGTTAAGACTTTCGCGTTTTATAGCTCCCTATATAAAAGCCTAGCAAAACTTGAATTAAACACGTTAAGGATACTAGCTAGAGTAAACTTAGACAAGTAAAACGTAAACGTGCTTTGTAACTAATAAAGGCCACTATGATAACTATATATATATATATATATATATATATATATATATATATATATATATATATATATATATATATATATATATATATATATATATATATATATATATATATATATATATATATATATATATATATATATATATATTATATATAACAGGAGGGATTTTCCACGTCACTAATCATTTGCCTAATCCACGTCAGCATGGGCCAACCCACGGACTAAGTTATGGGCCGTGGTTTAATTATTACTATTTTTATTTTATAATTTTTGCATCTTTATGTTCTGGGCTTGATTCTCTTTACAAATCCTCGAAAACCTACTACTTTAATCGAACCCTAGAATACCACAAATAAAAGTTAAATGCGAACAATCATAAAAACCGATTAATAGAACCAAAACGCACAAAAAAATAAAACAAAAAACCAGCATTCGTATTAAAACCCTGAACAATCGAGGTTTTAACTCAAATTGTGAGTAAAGGTAATGATTTGAATTTGATTTTATTGATTTTGATATTTCAATTTTTGGTTATGAATTAGTAATTATTTACCTCTATATTTACGTTGTTTATTGAAGCTGTATAAAAGAACAAATACGGGTTCTCTTTGATGGAGGAATAAGGCGAGGAACAATATATTCATGGATTTAGCTCTTGGCGCACAAGCTGATGGTAATCCGTTTTTTAATCATAAAACTGAGACATAAATACCATAGAGGTTTTTTTTCATATTCTATGAGTTCTATTGTAACGGTCACTTGCTTACAGCCTGACTTTCATTGTCACGATATGATTTAATAGGAGCCTTTGGGGTGTTGAATCTTTGTCTGTCACAAAATTGCCTGCTATAGAATAAAATTTGTCTCTAACCTCCGATTTAAACAATTTGTTGAATAGTCTAACTTCCACCTTCAACAGAGACGGCTCTGCAACCCAACGAAGAACCCCAACCCACTGCATAATAAAAGGTTGGCGACAGATGACTCATCCGTCTCGGGGTCCAACCACCATGTTAATCTACAACCTGTGAACAATGAGGCTCCCGAATCAAGCTTTGCACGCAATCAAGGTAAATTCCTTTCTTAAGTTGTTTGTTACTTGAATTTTTGATTTTTAGTGAGAAAGCTTGAATAAATCGTCATTGCTGCAGATTTTAAACTTTCTCTTTCTATTCTTGACAGTAATGGCCACTTAGGAGTCTACTCCGACTAACATAAACAACCAGCAAAAATTAGTTTTGTAACACTCATCGACAACAAATATAAAAAACTATTCAGAAAACCCATTGTTTCAGTCTTCAGAGTAGGTGTGTGAACAATGACCCGTGCAGATGCGCCATTGACACTGACCGATTCACTTCCAGAGTTCCAGGTGCAACAAGGTTAGTACTTTATGTATTTGGCCGCTTTCTGGAACCTTCACATTTTCTTACCCTCCTTTGTTTCGCTATTATGTCATTTTGTTAATTGTGTTTTAGTTTTTAGGTCTGTACTGGTGCTAAGAGTGAACAATAGCTGCAAGAAACATTGTTAAAAAAGTATTTATGTTCTCAGTATGCCCGAATCACCATAATATAAAGCAAGTACATAATTCTGTTATTAACATGCTTTAAGACTTCCTTTATGTTCTCAGTATGCGCGAATCACACAGAAACATGGTATCCCAGCAAAACTTAAGGTAATACATTTCCGCTCTGGTGTTCTTTACTTCTATAAAGTTTGTCTATCATACATGGTATTCTATTACTCAGGCATATTGTTTTTGTTATGCTAGGTTACTTACTTTACGGTCAGTGATATGCTAGGATTTGGGTTATTGGAGGGGATGTCATTGTTAAGAGACTATATTTAATCTTACAGGGCAAAATCAAGGATTCGATATTGATCGATTCAAGAAACAACCACCTACAAATTGTTGATCAGGAATGACCCTAGACAAGATCCAAAAGGTAATTTAAAACCGGTTCTGTGTGGCCGTGTATGTGTTAATAGTAGAGGCACATAAGACTAACAACATAAAGCATAGCATATATATAAGGATTTTAGTTGACAAAAAATTGGCGCCTTAGAGTTCGATTGACAATACTTATCCAATTCGTGAAACCATTGCATATAGAGTCGAAATATTTTGATACGTAAGTGATCACACAATTAAGTTATATATCCAGATTATAGCCATTTACACACCACATAATTCATACATTTTAGTGGATTGAGTTTTAAACTGCAGGTTGGTGCATTTTTTTATACGAGTTAGTAGGTTACGTACTGAGATTGTCATATATGCTATAGGTGTCTTCATGAAAGAATTGGTTATATGGTTTAAATTTTTGATAAAAAAGTTCATACAAGTTTATCTTATGTGTTAAGTTCACAGTATATAGTTACTGAAATGGTGTGATCTAGCAGGATGCTATCAAAACTGCTCTTTAACTCGGGTCTATTGACTCTGAGATTGGTGGGATTGTAGTATCTTGCAAACGAGGGACAACTAAAACTGTTATGTCTACATGCAATTCTGCGACCTATTGATGCAATTCTTGGCTCAACCCAAATGCTAATCCAGCATACCCATAAGAGTAAGGTTATCAGATCTTGAGAATATATGTGTGAATCTTAAACTATGCTTCTTTGTTAGAGATCAAAGTTGGGTTCTATTTGTTATGCACTTGATCCTTAGTGTGGTGCACTATGAAAACTGGACAGTGATTGATAGTGATCACACCGAGGATTTAGAGGACCGAAAGAAATAGTTTGTTGAACGAGATCACGAGTTAGAGCCAAAACCCAGTAGAGAAATTTCTCAACATGCAATTCAAACATTGAAAAAACCAAGCGTGAATAGAAAATTAAGGTATGATTAGCAAGAAGTTTTGGAAGAGTTGCTTAAATCTTTCATTTTGCTCAACCAGTTATGTATTTCTAATTATCGGTGTTGAGATTTGCATTATACTGACTTTTGTATGTTTATGGGTGTTTGGAATTTGCTAAAAAGTGTACTTATTCCTTAATAATTTGTATTTAAGGATGTTTTGGAATATAAAACCAGAATAAACACCAATCATATTTATTCAAATAAGGATAATTACCAAAGTCCTTCAAGGTCTAACAAACAACTAATGTAGACATGTACTCTATGGATAATCCAAAATCAGGCCCACGCGACCTAAAGTTATCCTGATGTTCGCTTATGTGATCTCTGCAAATTAATAGCCGGTGCCCTCTGTACTTTTAGATATTTATCATTAATTTTTTTCTTTATCAGGGTTTTGTTACCTTCGCGCAAGGCTAAAATTAGGAAGTGTTTGAAGAGCTGAATAAGGTGGATCCGTCGTTGATAAGTATGGCTAATGGTAAGCGGAATAAAACTTTGCTATAGGCTATAGCAACATATAAAGGATGTGTTTAGGTATAATATAGACTGATTGTTGGTATATTTGAGTATACTTATATTGTTGCGCGCTACTTAAAAGACACATTAGCAAAATTATAACAAACACCAAGACATATATAGATCCTGCGTGAACGGTCTATTACTAGCCGATTATCAAAATAATGCTACTAAATTGCAGATGCACAACCATTACAAGTACAAGGGTGCATCTTTTGGTGTTGAAACATCGGTGGCTGGTTTCATTCGAAGATGCCGCAATGGTTGCTACACGAACGATTTCCATAGTACAATACTATGAAGAGTAGGTGATTGAAGTTTGTGAAGAAGTGGATTAGTTTGCGGAGCTTGGTCATGCCCGTTGAAGGTAATATTACTACTTTAGTATATATTTGAAAACATATGGCATTCTCTCTTGAACTATTTAGGATGAATTTGCTTACCAACTGCTATCATCGATGCAGCCGTGAGCTTCAATTCCTGAGTCAGGCTTTCATCAGCTCAGAATAATGATAACATAATTGATTGATTGACAAAAAATAGTACAGTAATAGATAAAAATTCAAAAGGAATACTGTGTTAAGCACAAAATTAAATATATTAACTTTAGGAAACCAAAAATTCTAATGACAATATCGACGATAATAAGAGTATTATATAAAATTAAAAATTTCCAATAGTTGTCAATATTTACTTAGGTACCTAAGCTTATTTTTGGATACAAAGTAAGAAATCACGCTCAGTATACACAATTGGCAATAGAAAATGCATCGTCACTACACTCTCCAACTTTTTGAGTCTATGTATTGTTTTATGGGAAAAAGCTAAAAGATATAATTTTTCTATGCTAAGATTTTTAAACAACATACTTGCTCAGTCACTACTTTTCAGTCTTGCACATCTACAACTGAGAATATTCATCACTTCAAAATAAAAGTTTTATTTCTGTAGTTATTCTCTTCGTTTAGTAATAAAGAGACAAAAGCTTATGTTGGTTTTGCATAAGTAGCCACTTGTGGGATAGATGTCGAGACTTGTGGATAGGCGTCATTTTGGCTTTATTCATCATGTTATAACCGATGTGATTTATAATAACCTATTAAACTCTCAAAGTAAACTTACCCAAACATCCCCTTAGTATTCCTCACCCCTTTAGTATTCCTCTTCAGGAACAAAATTTTTGTAGCAAGCTGCAAGGCGAGAGCAAGCAAATTCTGTATCACTCGTGACTTAATCAGTTGTAATGACCCACCTAAAGAATGAAAAAATCTAATTCAGAATCAGTTGATGTATTTTTTTAATGTTAGTGTTGAAGTTTCAAAAGCGTAGTATACATTGCTCTTTAGTCTTTTAACATGAGAAAGTATCCTAATCATAATTATTAATCTGCCTAATCAATGTTTCTGATGCTACGTGCAATATGTGTATGGTCAGGGTGGGACATGATTGTTATTTGGTATTCAAAAGCTAGCCAATTTCTGGTTGTTATTTATTAATGCAGTTGTGAATTTGCAGCCATGACTGTTATTTAGGGTTCTATGGGACCCGCAGTTACGAACCCTATCCACTTGATAATTATTGACGAGTTTTAAGATTTATATATAGGCTTATAAGTTTAAGGCTCGGACGCTGACACTAAACGCTCAGTTTGACTTTTATTATTGGAGATTACTTTTGAACTTTGATTGAGTTATTTATCATATGACCATTAAAGTTAAGCGAACAAGCCTTAAGAAGTATGATTTGTTGTTTTTAGAATAAAACGAGGCTTAGTATCAAGGAATTTTCTCATTGCTACTTGATACTCATCATCTTTAATTCTGAGTTCCGGACTATAGTATCACTATATACTTGTGATCAGTTGGTTGTAATATAGTTTATATTTCAAAAAATAATGGTTTTATTAGTTTCAAGTTTAAAGAATAGACATCTCGAAACTTTTTGACCAGTTTCAATTGCAACCTTTAGTCGTTTTACCTTTTATAAATAAACATAAGCTCGATCAACCCAAATACAAGTTAATGGGTAGTCGATTTTGATAAGTTCGTGACGTCTTCAAAAAGTAGACTAAGTGCATCTATTATCTTCTTTTTTTGGCACTAATTACACAACAAAAATAGAAAACCACCAAGTTTGTTTTCCATGGCCAAAATTAGACTTTTTATTTGGATATATAAATTTTTTATTGATTTGAACGAAATTTTATTCTCTTATTTTGAATGAAAGGTATATCAACTTGCCTGTAGAAACTGTTAGATTATCTTATTCTTTTCTTAAACTAAGTCTGTTGGGAGTGAAAGCTTTCCTCAAAGATGACCCAACCAAACCATATAAGTTAATTGATTTCTTGGGTTACAAGGTTGGTATGACCCATATCTCCAAAGGTCGAAAAGCCCGGATCAAGTAAGCTCTTTTAGATGATGTAATATTTATTAATTAGTCATTCTGCAATACACTTTTTTGCTGACCAATGTTTATTTTTGAACAGCAGAGCTTCACAAGAAAGAGAGACATATGACGTTTTTAACTGCAGAGCTTCACGAGAAGAAGAGACATGTGAGCCTGTTACCATCATCGAGACCCTTTAATTTCATACACATTGGGTGTCGAATCATTCATTGTGCATAAAACTCTTTCCCGGAGCACGTATGGACGACTACCAAATGGTATGATTTCTTTTTTGTGAATTCCGTTATCAGCTACTATATTTTTTTAACTTACAACAAAGTTATCAGCTTACTATACTTATATTCAGAAAACATATTTAAATATTGTAAAAATGGTATTGCATTGACCTTTACTTTCTAAAGAGCTGTTCAGAATACAGATAATGAAGAATTGAAGAAGCTCAAAAAGCAAGTTAATTAATGTTTATGGTTTGGTCCTTTTCGTTTTTTAGAGTGGCTGAAGAAGCTGAAGCTTTTCTACATTTGGCCGTGACAAACTATGTTCTCAGCTCTTTGTGTAGGCCTACACTTTTCTCGGTGACAAACTGTTTCTCATACTTGATATTTATTGTTTTTCCCAGGCATCTTGCGGCACAGGTTGTTCACGCGATTAGAATTATGGCGTGATTTAAAAAGCCACGTACTGACTGAAGTGTAGTGCACAAGCAATGTAAACAACAACGCGGTCTGTAAAAGAAGGAACAGGATAGCTGAAAATCGTAAATGCTCTGATGATGGGTAAATTACCGGCGAATAAAAAGTCCGTTATTAGTTGTTAAATCAACACCTGCATTTTTTTATAATGACTATTTGGTTTGTTTTATGCATGTTTACAGTCCCATCTAGCAACGTGCCCTTCGCTTTTAATACTAGCAATTGAGAAACAATTGTTGAGCCCGTTGTACTGATATCGGAAATGCAGCAGCCTGATGCGACAGCAAACATGAATATGACGAACCTACCAAAATCTTCAACCTGTAAGTGATATAGGCCAATCCCGCACTGTTTTTAATGACGGTAAAGAATCTGACTTTTATTGGGGGTTTTATCTCAGCCGTGTGATCTGTGAGCAATTATGGTTAGATGTGCTCGTGTGGCTTTAAGTAGTGTTAATATAATAAGTAGCCATTATTAAGTGTTTTTAATGCATGTACATTACATGTAAAATGGCCCCTAATTTATTGTATACTCCTAAATCTTTTTTCCTACCAGCTCAAAAATAATTCGTTACAGATTTGGTTCACTTGACCAGTAATTTTCATTTTGAACTTCTTCCCTTTGGAGTGGTAGAAGAATGTGCCTTGGTATTTCACTCGCACCAACTATAAATCAAAGATTTTATCCTCTGTTATTACAAGTCTTTTAGCTTAAACTTGGATTAATTTCCATACCTCCGACTTCTGAACACAACTCATGATGCGCTTTCCACTGTTTAGTGTCACCTAATCACTTTCAGGACGTATTTGCAAACACTCCCTAACTGTTGGATGCTATTTAATGTTACAGGAAGGTTGAAGCGTATGCAGCAGATGTCAGTGGAGCCACCTGAGCCATCAGGGAACGAGTTGTGGTGCAAACAACCAGTGAGGTAGATATCCTAGATGATCGGTATCGCTGGTGCAAGTATGGACAGAAGGTCGTCAAAGGAAGTCCAAACCCCAGGTTATTCTGACTTTTTCTTAGATTTGAGCCTCATAAATGGTTTAACATTGCGTTGTTTTGCAATCAAAGTTGATACTGCAAGAATATCAATAAAAGGTTTACGCCAATCACCTTAAAGCATAGCCATACAAGAACATGTCACATAAATGTGGCAAATCTTGCCCATTTTGCAAAATACGAGCACTTTTTGACTCGAGCTAAATGGACGCACATGTGAGACAATAAATGGGGCTTAACGAGCATACGTAAAAAATACTAATCACGAAACTTGGCGGATCTTTTATATTTAATTTTTTATCCCCGACTTTAGAACAAGTATTCTTATTTTTTATTTATACGTTTTTATATGTTTTTCCCCGTTTTTAGCATCATAAAAAGCTTGTGTATTGTAGACGTCACAAATTCTGAATGAATTACATATTGATGTGTCTGTTTTTGGCTGGTGTTTTTATTTGAACAAGTCAAATTGATTTGTTAAGCTAATAGGGGGATCTGCAATGGTAAAGTCCGTTGTAAGCTGAGACGTTATAATTACTCTATAAGACCTCCTAAATCATTTAATTCAAGAGTAGACTATTATCTTGAATTTTTATATAATTATAATTAGTGCACTGATAATTTAGAGGGGGGCAAATAGTGTTTGTGGGTCACTCACTCATTGCATTTTGACTCTTACTAGGTGACTCTATACAGTCGTTGCCACCCAACCCATCTTGACGTCTTTAATATATCAATAAGTCAATTGGCCAATGCTGTTCTTTCAGGTGTTGAACAAGGCTCGTGATGATGCAGGAAGTAGTGCCTAGAAAAGTTTATCAGAAAGCAACAATCTTAAGGCAATGGTCACAGCTGTTCAAAAGGAAGTTTCATCAATATATCTCAAATGACTGCATGTGTCAGACAGCAGAATGTCGAGGGTAAACGAATTTAATATGGTTTCATAGACCGGGCTCTTCCCTATTTCACAAAAGATGATTGTGGGTCTGAAAGTCGTGGGTTTGTGGAAAACTCTTAACTACGAGGGTTGACACCACAAGAGTTTTTTTTCATGCCATGGGTGGTAGAGAAGGTTTGATTGATACTGCAGTGAAAACATCTAAAACTGGATATATTCAGAGGCGGCTGGTTAAAGCTATGGAATATATCATGGTGAAGTACGATGGTACAATCAGGAACTCTCTTGGTGATGTTATCCAGTTTCTATACGGTGGGGATGGTATGGATGCAGTTTGGACCGAGAGTCAGAAACTCGACTCTTTAAAAATTAAGAAAAGGGAGTTTAATCGGCTTTATTAGTATGAGATCGATGATGACTGGAATCCAAACTATATGCTACCAGATCATGTCGAATTGTCGAGGATTTGAAAACTATTCGGGAGTTTTGTAACGTGTTTGATGCTGATGTCCAAAAGCTAGAAGCTGATTGAGTCCAGCTTGGAACTGAAATCTCTACTACAGGCGTTAACTCGTGGCCAATTCCAGTAAATCTTAAACGACTATCTGGAATGCACACAGAAGACATTTAAGGTAGATTTGAGGCGGCCATAAAATATGCATCCCATGGAAATTGTGGAGGCTGTTGATAAACTTCAGGAGCGACTGCGGGTGGTTCCTGGTGATGATATGGAGTATTGAAGCTCAAGAAAATGCAAAGGTGTTCTTTAACATTCTACTTCGTATATTAATTGTCAGGTGATCATATTAATTGACAATTAATATGATTTGTCTCTTACAATGTTTGTCTAAATGGGCTTATCTTATATGTTAGTAAATGGTGACCGGATGTGGAAGCAACCCACGACAATATTCTTCAAGCATCATGTAGTTTTGGGTCATATATGCCTTTATCGCAAAAAAATTAATATGAAGGGGGTAGCACACGGGGTGAAAATAAAAGTAACTTAATATGCTGCTTGACTTCATATCATCGGACGAACTTTTAGATTAGAAAATTATCACGCTAAAATACATATTTTTTAACATGAACGAAACGTTTATAGTGTTAGTAACAATGTGGCAAATTAGTCTTTGACCAACGATCGCTTGCGACATTACTTTTTCTTATATTAATGAGTGTTTTTAATTAACTAAAAGCAAAAATTAATTTCTTTTTACTTTTAATTAAACTTATAAGTTGGACTTTACTTGATCAACGACAAGTTTATGAAGTGTTGCTTTCATAAATATTTAAACTAGGCCAGATGAATTTAGAATCGATGGAAGCATTTATTGTTATTACTTTTAATATTATTTACTGTGGTTAACCAAATTTAATCATATACGAGAAAATGTGTTGGAATTCGTCCTTTTTAAAAATTTTACGCATATGAAAACTAAGCATGCAAATATTTCAAAAGGATTATGGCTTGCAGGGACATAACTTGACAAATATTATCGAAAAGGTCAACCTATAATGTACGCCCTTCGTCCCATAATATGTGTCAAGTTTGACTTTTTTAAAGTCTTTTTTATCTTACTTTAATTGTAAATATTTTTATTTGTGTTATATAATACTTGATGAAAATTACACCAATGAAAATACTTTTTAAAATTGAATCTATTAATATAACTTTTATCAAGTATTACATAACACAAATACAAATATTTATGGTCAAAGTTCAAGAACAATGACTTGGAATTTTCCATAGTTGACACTTAATATGGGACATAGGTAGTAATTTTTTATTTTTTATTTACATTTGTACTAATAATGCTTAACAATGTAGAACAAAAAGGTTAAAAATCTACTTGTGATTGAAAACTTTAGGGCGACAGAAACCCCAATCGGTCCCTATTAAAAACCGACTTTAACGACGTGTAACATACTATACAGATCTATTCAATACTCTT